>LKNJ01001872.1:0-77816 GCA_002120245.1 Maccullochella peelii | reverse complement strand
TGCATCTACAAAAAAAAAAAAAAAAATCATTAACATAATTATTTTCATCCTCATTTCCATCTGTTGTGTACTTCCCTGGACTGGCATGTTGGTAGCAGAGGAGTGACAGCGGGTGTCAAACAGTTCATGTGACGAGCAAAATGCTGCTACAACAACAGCATTTGGTGCCACAGAACTGCTGTCATTGTTGACCTGTTAAACATCTGTTGTGTTCTTGCAATCACAGATCATTTTCCTCTGAAATATGTAAATCACAAAATGTTTTCACCATTAAATGTCATCTTTTTGTTATTAGTTTTTACGCCTACACACTGACGCTGTCCATCTTTAGAACACTGTACAACTTTTTGGTGGTAATTAGACATCAAGAATTATTAGAATATATATACCCACAAGACAGAATGAAAATGTCGAGAATGCTGCAACTCATTAACAGTATTCTTCAGGGGGAACAAGCTTTGATTAGATTGTTCATTCCTTCAAGGCAAATCCAGTTGAAAAAAGGCTTTCTGGTACATGTGTGAAGCTGTGGATTTCACACTCTCATATTTTCCGCATTAAAACACATGGATACAGTTTGCTGTTCTTTTGATGCACAATTACCGTGGTGCCCACAATAGGATTTCATGTCTTAGTGCATTACAGTTCATATAATAACTCTATTTGAACACTAGTTACGCAAAAAAATGTAAAAACAATATTTGGTTAAATGTAATGCTCTGTGATGAACAATGCAGCCTCACTGAGACCATGTATTTTGGCAAATTAAATGTGAATCTGGTGTGATTGGACAGAAAAAAAAAGTTACATTCTGTTTTACAGAGAATAACTGGGATGAGCAGATGACAAAACAATGAGCCAATTGCAAGAGACTGGTGTTTTGACAATGTAAATTAACAAATGTAACTTCATAATTAAGAACTTGATGGATGCATAGCCATGCAAAGATTAATAGCTCTGGGTGGTTTTTGACAGTATAGGAGTCAGCCCTACCCTGCGCAATTATGTTTAGAATCATAGTTAATTGATGTCATGCAAGGCACCACTGCCAGATTTGATAAGAAATGCATTCCTCTCAATGGGGCACAGCAGAGCCTTATTGTGACCTATTTAAAACTTTTCTGAGATGGTGTATCAAGTCTGCTTCATTGTCCTTCATCAGCTGAACTTCCTCTTGTCTTGTCTGTCCAGGCAAATCTTTCATTGTCTTCATCCCTTTCTTCTTGAGGAGGGTAATTCCATTTGGGAAGTGCATATTGAGGAAAATCCTCATCCTTCAGCCTGTGAGCAATGAGAAAAGTAGTGATGAATACTAAATGATAGGTAATTAGGATACCTGAGGAATATTACCTTGGCTGGCACACCTGAGGAGAGATCCAGGCTACTGTCCATTAGATTGGAGGGGGGAGAAAGGGAGGGATTGAGTCAGAGAGCAAACCATAAGGAGGCAGGCATGAGTGATGGCTGTTCTCTGAATCAGTCATTTGGGTTGAGAATCTGACGTTTGATTAAGTCTGACCTAGATATCGCAGACAAGAAGTCATGGCCTCTTACATGCACTTCAGTAGAGTTTTATGAGTCTGAAGAGATTCAGACTGAATAAGGTTGTTGTCCAAGTTTAGGAGTGCCTGTCTGCTATGTCTGTCTAGGTGTAATTATAACCATTACACAGCAGTAGGGAAAAGGAAAATTATTATTCCTACAAAATAAGATTAACTCAGCTGCATGGATACATCAATACACACCCAAAAATCTGATCCAAAATCAGTGTTTTTTGGACAGTCGTATAGATTTTGACAAATTATACAATCTTTTTTTAAGTAGATCTTGCATTTTGTCTTTGCTCCTGTGCCTTGTCTGTCCCACCTTGTCTCCTAGAAATCATGTCTGTCTACTATTGCAATTTGAGAGAAATGTATCACCATACGTTTCTTTTTTATCAAAGTTTTAATGAACGTAATTACCAAGCCACCTGAATGTATCACTAAATGGTAAGTGGACTACACTTAAATAGCACTTTTCTACCTTAGTGTTTTACAATTTGCCTCCCATTCTCACACACACACATTCACACAAACCGATGACAGAGGAGCTGCCATGCAGGGAGCTAGCCTGCCCATCAGGAGAAACTCGGGGTTCAGTGTCGTGCTCAAGGACACTTCGGCATGTGGACAGAAAGAGCCAGATATTGAACTGCCAACCCTTTAATCGAAACCATAATGTTTCCCTACCCATAACCAATGAAGTGCTTTTGTTGCCTAAACTTAACCAAACACAGGTCTCTGGTGTCAAAATCCAAGATTGTGGAACATGTATCGCTTTGAGATACACAGGGATACATACAGACCGCTACACCAAAATAAACTTTTAACATGGCAGTTTTAGCATGATATATTCAACTCAGATTAAAGCCTGCATATCTGGCATTAATGATTTTTCTACCCAACCAATCAAAGAAAATAATCTAAAATCTAGCTTAATGGACAAAACTTTGCATACTGTCCTATAAATTTTCAGTGGTTGTATTACGACAGCCTGATGATTTGCAAATGCATCACATATATCAAACCAGATTTGTGTTTTAACATAGAGCGCTGAAGCCGGACCTTCCCTTTTATCTCCAGAATTATCCATGTTTGTGAGGTAGCGCTGTCTGAAAAGTCCAGGTAACAAATCACAAAGAGCCTCTTGGGAGTGTGCCCATTGACTTTTTGAGGCGTCTTACTGATATAACCTTGACATTAATGGGAGGTTTTCACATTCTCAATTCTTATGGGGCTCACCATAATCTGTTATAGAGGGGGCTGAGTTCCCTCCTGGGACCTTCTGAAGTTTGAACCCTAGCAATAACCTTGTCTGGATGGGTTAGACGGATGTAGCAGTCCATCCTTCTCACTATCCTCTCGATGTTTACCAAACCCTCTCCACCCTTCACAGAGCCCACATTTGCCAGCCCTCCAGAGAGCAAACACACCAATTACTCCATGTGTATCTTGATTGAATAATAGGACTTTTAATTGTCTTGTCTTTCACAATTACGTCAAAACCGTAACCTTTAATTAAGTGCCTGCCAATTATTTTATTCCCTTTTTGTTTGAGTGGATGAAAGTAATTACTGTCACCTTGCAAAGTATGAGAAGTAATTAATCCTTTTTGATTTTACTAAATCCCATTTTTTTTTGGTCATTAGTTAGCCTTTTAATCCACTAAAGATTATAAAGCCGGCTAATCGTGGAAAATGCAAGTACCTACTTGTTGTTTGTGCAGCATCAGCCCAAGTGTTTTTTTCTTAAAAAAACATGTACTACTTATAATAGAAAGATTCTTCTAAGCTGTGCTGATATGGGCATAACACTACTTTTTTTTTTTTTCTGTAGAGGCTCTTGACCTCATCAGTCTTAGTCATACAATTTTCATACAATGTTAAAAGCATTGCAGATTTGTCCTATTTGCCAAGATGAAAAGAAACTAAAAAGGGCACTCCACTGATTAGGAGTACTACTCAGCCAGTGAAAACGACTGTATTAAAAAATAAATAAATAAATAAACCTGATGATGTCATCAGGGTCATCTCAAATTTGGCATTTATCTCAGAAAGCCTGTGCTACAAACTCGAGGTGTGGGGTTTGAAAGACAATAACATTTGGGAGGCGGGGAAGGTCTGATGTAAGACATTATCCAGTTGAATTATGGGAAATGTAGGATTCAGTGTTTTTGGAGCTTGAGCCATACTAGGGACTATAAAGCTGAATATTTTGGGCTCATTTTTACAATTCTTTTTTTGAATCTGTCTCTTGTGAGTTTCTCAACTTTTATGGATGTGAAATACTAAATGGCTGGAGTGCCCCTTTTAAAGTTTCTCATGAACAACAGCAAACAAGTGGTCCATCCAGAAAAAGCTGGAGTCAGGCATGCATAGGATCTGATGTCAAAGAAATGTCGGAAAAATCATCCTCACAGAAGCAGAAATAGAATACAGCAGCGGACAGTGAAGTGTTTGGGCACATGGACTGCATGCTGGACTGGGTGCAGTGTGTGTCCTCTTTCAAAACCATTTATCAGACAAGGCCAGGTGGGTTGTGGACCCAGAATGTGGGCCATTGTTGTAGGCCATAGAAAACCTTGAATGTCTGGGGGATCCAACCCCCCAGCCCAGGAGCTCTGTGTGGCTGCTCTGTGAAAGCTCCAGCCCAGACCCAAACATGCATATTGTGCAGGTCTGAAAGGACACTATAATCCATCCCCATACGTGCCAACACCCCCCTCTAACCTCTATTCATCCCCGCTGTGTTTGCATCTCTCCAGAGTGCCTTTAACACTGTGCAATGCCATGCTGCTTCACACAAGTTAAAATGTGATGAAGAGCTGTCATTGTCCTTCTCTGTGGTCAAAACATATGCTTCCCAACATGCAGCCAGTTTGTTATCTCATCCAAAGTGTACAGACCACTCTAAATCAGTCTCTGTCTCTCTGTTGGTACAGAGGACGCTGCTTTTTTATCATTTCACACATGTGCTGCCTGCAGAAATAGAATACAAGCAGGGAGGATCAGAGTTGCCTATGAGCCTGCTGTCTTGGCCTAAATAAATGCAGTCATTGACATTGAGATTCAGGTCCTGCCGCCCAACCAACAGTTGGCTGTTCCCCATAAAATGGAAGTAGTATTTATGTTGTGTTTTTAGCCCCCCTCTATGTTTCCTCAGTCGCTCCCCTCCCTGTCACTTCAGCCGCCTGGCTTTCTCTGTGATGAATCTCAATTATGCCAAGGTCACCTTTCATTGTGGTGATCTCGCTGCTGCTTTATTGAAACTGGCAGTGCTTCCACACTATCATGGCCATGCTTATTGACAGCCACTTCCTCCTCCAAAACAAAACCTGCACACAAAAAAAGGAACAAGAATTGTGGAAAAGTTAATATGCCTAATTTTGGCGCGAAGAATTGGAATGTATACTTCAGGTTCTGCCTAATGGTCTGTAATCATTCTCTATTCTCTCAATCCAGAAAGTGGGTGGAGGTGTTTGAGGGGCAGCTTATATTCATGTGTTGGTTTTATCACTGTAATTGCTTTCACATAAATATGATGCCAAATAGTTCTGTTGAATACAGGCTGTTAGGAGACCCTTCTCAATCAGCTCTGTGGAAATACCAAGTTATTCAAATGCTACTATGGATTAGAATAAGGGACATATTGTATTCAATGCTCATAATTTCATCACCTTTCTTTCGGGAACCAGTAAGCTCTTATCTAAATTATGGGGAAGGGGAGTTATTGTTTTCCACTGTAACCATGACTACTGTATGATGGTACTTGTGAGGTCACATGTTCTCATCTTGAATGGGGAAATGAATGACATAGAGAGGCACAGGCTAATTTGTTTGTGCATAAACAAGGCTTGGAGTGCGTGTGGGCGGATGGCACTGCTATGACATCACCATTCACATTTGATGAGGATGCTAGTGCATGTAATTGTTGTTTCAGTGCAGCATCTGTTGCTAAGGGGAAGCGGGATGGGCGGGGTGGGGGGCTTGCAGGGAGATAGTTAGCCTCACAATCGACAGTGACACGTTGATAAGCGCGAGTGCCGAGCATGTTAGATGAACCAACAGGCCTTTGATGGCTCTGATATAACTCGTTAAACAACTGTCGGACCGTTTACCTCTGATGTATCTTATTTGTCCATTCTCTACTGCCCACACATCCCCGCAAAGCTGTCTTTCTTCAAAGGAGCTACACATATAAAGATGTGTAGTCTTATTCCCTTCATAACTTGGCCATTCTTGGCATACTTGGATCTCTTGAGAAACTCTTAAAATAGGAACATGGTGATTCACTTTACGTCAACTGATTATTTAAAAGTAAATACGACAGTTCTAATGGCAATGTGCTGCACTTAATTTGCTGAGAGAATAAATGATCGCACTAAACTAGACTCATTTTTAGCCAAGAAAATGAATGCTGTGAAACTGGTGGCCATGTTTTGGACACTGATGCCATTTCTGGTCATTCCAGTTTCATATCTGTCTTAAAGTCACACAGAATTAATGGAGGCTGGGGAATAGCAGCCAGTGTCTTCTATTGGGCCAATATAATAGCCTGGAATTGAACTTCATATTGGCCAGCTGGGACTAAGAAAAGGATTAAGGTCTCTGTATTTTCTTCCATGCAATTGTGTTTCCAGATTTAAAAGAAAAGGCCCTATGCATGATGTGGATTGATATGAGCACTGTGATAGGAAAACAATGGAAATGTTTCACTTTCTCACCGATGTCAGCAAGTTAACTTCATTTTCATTGCTATCTCGCCTTCATATTTTGTTCACCACTCTGGGATGCTGAGCTGTTCAAGTAGAATATTTTTTTACACTTAAGCAATTGTACTTATTCCAAGAGAAATGGCCACTGTTGCATGCCTAAACCCGAGAAAAGGCACATCACAGTAAATGCCACAACGAAAAGATGGAATTGCCATTTATTGTCAGACAACTGATTTCAGGTTTCATTATACAGTGCAAACCCTCGCAGGGAAAAGAGAATGAATGGACTCACCTTCAAACATGCCACTGACTCTAAATGCCAAATGCGCCCAAACCTCTCATGTCTAGATGAATGGCAAGCTCTAGGCAGAGTGAGTTTGCGTCTCCTGTCTTTTCCCCCATAAAAAAGTCAGATACCCCATGAGAGACGCAGTCTGCCAGACTGATCACAGAGCTGCTGCTTTATCCAGAGAAAAACTGGGTTCTAAGAAGTTTTTGACAAAGTAGTGGTGGTATTTTATGATGTGAGTTCAACCTGACACTGTGCAAAGAGCTGCTCGCTTCCCTGAAGATTACCTCCCCTTAAGAGTGGTATATGGTTCCATATGCCAAAGCTTCCAATATGTAAGACTTTTTTGTCTTTATTTTTGCTATTTTTAGAGGGGTAGAGTGAGGTAAGTTCCCATTTAAAGACATATGTCAATGCCCATGTTTCTGTTTAGTTTTGTTCTTGCAGTTTTCGGTGGTAAGAAGTAGTAAGATAAAAAAGTCCCACAATCCATATTTAAAATATGTATAGTGTTGATATTGCTAAATTTCACACTATAACAGAAGCATTCACAGAGAGAAAAGATGTTTAACGTGATTTTAATACCTGACAGGACATGGCTTTTCTGTCATAGTATTTAATGTCATCTTGACAGACAAGCAAGTAACTGGTGATCCTCACCAAAGGACGACAGTGTTTATGGCAGTGTGCCATCCATGTTGGTGGTAAACACACACACAACATCTCGAGAAAATGAACAAGCGGGACGAGGCTTGCTGGCGAACACTTTGATCTTCTCTCATTCACTCTTGCCTCTCTTTGGGCTGTTGGGGGAAATGCACTGTTTAATCTGCCGTATGTTGCAGAAGTTTATACAAGGTACTCCACAGAGTTTGGGGGCTTGCATTAGGAGGGGGGAGGTGAGGGGGGGGAAAAAAGCATACATTTACACGGTTGAGTGGTGTAATCTTCATGAAATACCGGTAAATAGGGAGAGGAAGCCTAGTGGAGCCGTAGATTAATGCTGCTATCAAATGGCCTGGGACAAAGAAGAGGATGGCTAATGAGCTGGAAACGGCAGGGCTGTTCACCGCGTTAAATGATACCGTAGCACCATCTCCCCACTGGCTGCTGCACTGCCATGTTCACACATTCTGATGTCGCTAACAGCAATGTAGGACAAATATTGGAAAATATCATCTGAGCAAGAACCACGACGACGTGTTTGATATTTTAAACATGGCTTCATCAAAGGCAGATTTCAGCAACACAAATACGGCTCTCTAATTTGACTCTCTCCCATATTCCTGATATCCCTCCCTGCCTGATTTCTGAGAGGTCATTTACTTCTTTTTTATCCCAAAAATTGCTTTCACATTTGATCTGTTCTCTCTTTCTCTGCCCTTTTATCTCTCTCTCTCTTCTTCCCTTTAAATCCATTTCACTTCCTATCACTCCGTCTCTGTCCCTCTCTCTCTATTTGCCTCTCTCCTATAGCCATGATATAATGAAACATAGGGTTCTCTCCCTTGTCTATCTCTTTCCTGTGGTATCATCTCAGGCATGCTTGTAACCTCCCATGACTGTCACCTAGGTGACAGGAAGAGCGAGATGAACTCTTGGGCTTAGATAAATTTCTTGGTCTGGCCTGCGGAGGCTGTATCAATTTTTGATGTTCTACTGCCTCACAGACACTTTTGCAGGCATTGTTTCATGTTTTATTTAGGCCTGTGTTAAAGCTAGGTTAAAGTTTCAGCAGACTATCGCCCTGAAAGAGTCTGGCGGCATGGAGGAAATATCACGTTGGGGGCAATAGTGGCCTTTAATAGTGGTCAGAGAAAGAGGGATAGGATATATCGTAAGGTGAAAATTGTCTCTTTTTTTGTCTGTGGTCTCACAGTGATGTGGAAATGTCATACGCACAACTGACATCACCAAGCCTCGACTCTGTCTCACAATTAGACAAATGGTGAAAAACCTGCAACAGTTTTCCTCAAAAAATCAACAAAAAGAATGCTGGGAAGAATGCATCTCTCTATTCTGAATGCAGTCAAACACGCAAGCGTGCTCTAACCTCTTCAGGCATCGACATATTTATCTTACTTGAGCCAAGTGACAGTTGTCTCCACAGCCATTTCATTTTACACACCACCGCGAAAAAGAGGGAAAAAAAAACTGAATTAATCAAATGCGGAGGGGTAGGAATGGGGGATGAGGGTGTGCGTTGGGGTGGGGGTATATCCCCCAGTGATGCTGTGAATCAGAAGGGGTGGGTAAATAAATAAATGTGTTATGTATGACCAAGCGCACAGACAGGGCTCTGGGGCTACTAGCTGGTCCAACCGCGATGCACTCAGACAAGTGAATAAATCAGCACACAATTAGGGCTTGTGATTTCATTTATGGTACCTACGAGCGCTCCAGTGGCAGATTCTGGCAGATGTCATTTCTAGCCAATTGATTTTGCTGCTGTCCCGAGGCCCAAGCAGTCATGGCCCCTCTATCTGGATTACAAATGGATGGCAAGTGCGAGCCAAATGGCTGTCCAGGCAATTTCTGCATGATAGGAGTAGAATAATGTAAGAGACTACACTGGCACTGGAGGAACAAAGACACAAACAGACACACACACACATCAGTGGTGCTGCCTATACCGTAAACATACTACAAACACATGCATTTAAAAACACAAGCACATATTTGTGAAATTTATTTGCAACATATTTACCCCATAAAAATGCATTTTTAGTCGAGCATTAATCGTGAATTCTTTGAAGGTGCATCCTGTGTCCCTTGGTTAGGGTAAATCATCTCCTGTTCAGCATCCAGTCTTCAGTGGTGAATGCACTCTAAAATATCCTTCAGGAAGAGCGGTAACATTGTTTCAAAGCCACCATGAAATTTATAAATGTCTTGGGTTCATGCATCTGTGATGTTTTCACAAAAAAAATGTTGCAATACAATCACAACACGCTGAACATTTGTCATCTCAATCATCTGGAGATGCAAATTGAGAATGTCATTTCAAAGCTGAAGTGAATGAAGACCATGCCCCTGGTCTGAAGCAGTCCATCAATCTGCCAACTGCATCCTTTCTCTGCTTGCTTGCTCCATTTTGTGTTTTGCCCTCAAGTTTCAAATTTGCCACATCCTTTGCATGGAGAAGACCATGTGGGCTACACACTGTACTGTAACTGACAACAAAATTTCACTTAGTAGGGATGTGATGATTATTGCTGTTGCAGTCACATTTTGTGGGTAAGGGTTGGGGGTAGGGTTTATTGGTTTAGTGTATTTTTATACAGTGCTTACATTTTAAATTTAAAAAAATCTCAAATTAGGTAGGTTGCTGGTTGTGCAATAAAAGGAAAATGGACATGCTTAAATTTGAGGGCATGCAATAACAACAAATGTATTTTTTACTAGTAATAGGTAATGTTGGATATATTACAGTAGGTAAAGGAATACATGAGATGTTGGCAGACACTACTGGACAACAGCTCTCTGTCCTTCTTCCCATCTCCTCCAAATTATACCAGATACACTGGCTTTATTAACAAATGAAGGATATGCATGACATGGCCTCGATGCTCTGAGAGGAGGCACTTTATTAGTATCTCACACACAAACAACCCAAACCCATTCTTGCTGTTTTAGCCTGTGTGTCTCTATCAAAGATACAACTACAAATTGCTACAAACAAGGTCAAAGCGTAATTGTTACCAACAGACAAGGAAAGTACAGTACAAATAAAAGTTACCTGAATGTAACTGCAGTTCTATGAGTAGCAGCCTTATACCGGGGTTATGCTCAAAAAGAGCTAGTTTGTGCGAACTGTTGTTAAAGCACTTATAGCTATTTAGAGCGGCCACACTAGAAGGCGATCTGAAAAGCCAGCCGTTCTAAGTTGTAGCTGTGCACATTTTTAGACAGTCTCTCCCAGAAGGCATTCAAATTGCTGCACTCGGTTGTTCATGCCTGGCCAATCAATGCATGAAGTCGGTGTGTGTCAGATTGTAGGTTTCAGAAACTTACAGAAATTTTTGGACACAGCTCCCCCAATTCCAACATTAGAAAGGCGTGGGGGCAGGGGGTTTGTGGAGCTGGTCAACCATCCGACAAGCAGTTATGATTAAGTATACTGGCGCCTTTATATTGCTCTTGGTTTAGCTGGAAGGGGCTCTACCTCTTCACCCTGACAAAGATCAATGCACTCACAGCCCATTCAGTTGCAAGCCTGTCCTAGAAGTGAGAAGCAAGCCCACTACTTTTTCCTTTTTGACATATAAAACTGAGTACAAAGGGATAGTTGGGCATGCAGTTAGAGCAGTGATTCCCAATGAGTGGTACTTGGACCCCAAGGAGAACTTCTGCAGTTACCAGGGGGTATGTGGAAAATTGTGAAGATCAACTAATTTGGAAAAATAGAAATTATGATTTGATAATATATCCACATATTTGTGTTTAGAGAAAAATACAAGAGATATACGAAGATTACGAATTTGTGTGATGCTGATCTTTATACTATAGTTATTGTCACAATAACTTACCAAGCATGGTACTCTGACTACACAAGACATGCCTCCGTTTTCCACCAACCTGAGTCAACTGTAAGTTGATTAAGAGTGCAAAAAGACAACAAAAAGCTAAAAAAAAAGAAAAAACAAAGATACTTTTGAATGGTTAAAACAACCAGTTTCGATCACTCCAAATGGCAGTAGTACAGATGCAAACTTGGCCAAAACTACTAGAAAATACAATTGAACAATACCATAAAGCCATCCCTTCTATCAAAGGGGTATGGTATAATAAAGGGGTACATAGGCCCATCTGATAGGGCTGTGGGGGTACGTCGGACAAAAAACGTTGGGAACCACTGAGTTAGAGGACTTTGCTAGAGTTCTGCTGCAAGACCCAATCCCTGGGTCATATTGGCCATTTTGTCAACTGATTCCAGGGGTGACCCCTTCTTGAATGATGTCTGACAGAAAAGGGACAATGGGGATGGAGAGACAAGGGAAAGACAGACACTCAACTCTGCTTTCCCCTTATTCACTTGAGTGAGGGAAAGGAGGTCACCCCATCCAAGATGTGGTCCCTCTTAGTGAGTCAGAGGAGTGCAGCATATCCTTCTTCAGCAGACATGTTTGTGGCAGGTACACATGAAGCACACTTTCATCCCCAAGGTTGACAGCAAAGGCCTAAGACATCCTCCAAGCATCTGGTCCTGGATGAGGAATCCCTTTTCTGTTGCTCTTCAGGAGGTTTCTTCCATGTTTTCCCCCTGTTAAAGTTTTAATCTTTCCATCTAGTCTACTTATCCAAACTGAGGGTGTGAGGATAAAGGGTTTCGTAGGCTGTGCTGATTGTAAAGCCATTTGAGGCAAATTTGCGTTTTGGGATTTTGGGCTATATAAATAAAACTGAATTGACTTGACATGACTTGGACCTTGCTGACTTGGACAACTATCTCCTTGATCATCAAGCTTGGGCAGTGGGTGGCTGACATGGTTGAGGGAGCCCTCCACAAAAGCTAGGTTGCCACTAGCCATACAACCTGAGCAGAGGTCAAACAGTCATCATTCCATCCTTTTCGGGCAGGACAGACAGCCAACCATCAGGCCAGAGGTGGAAGAAGGAAGGAGGAAGATCCTGATAGTATCCTTACAGCTGCCAGGTGTGGACCTTACAGAAAGAGGCGTAGATCATGGCTGGTAGGTTAGCAGGTAATGGCACATCCAATTCCCTATTGACGTAGTAAATAAAGTGCAGCATCTGCATCTCAGTCCACTGGAAGGGGTCAGGGAGGTTGTTGCGTGGGCAGCAGTCAAAGTGGGTTGCAGGATCTTTCTGGTAGATGTTATGATGGTCATCTTATCATACTCATCTGATGGATTGCTCTTTCAAAAGCTGGCTGCACTGCTCCCACTCCTCCCAACACAGCAAAAGTTAGGTGTGGCAGGTATTGTCCGTGATTATATCTTGTAGTGACACTGGAAGGTGACTGTCATTCTCACTAAAGAGTGCTTGACAAAAATATCATGACTCAAGGTCAGCCACCTGCAAGTGAAAGGGACAGATGAGTGGTGGGCTAGCTGCTCACTTATAGGGCAGTAAGGGGTGAAGGCAGACAGAATATCAGGCAAGCTATATCATTGGCAATTTTGTTTGTATTTGTATTTTAAACCTCTGCTTGATTTTATCTATTAACTAGACCACAATCCGAACTTGATTCAATCTATTTTAATCATTTTTCTCTACAGTAGTAGTTTGACAATATTGTAAATCCACTTTCAATTCCATGGATGGATTACTGAATTAATTATATATATCCTTATTACTGTTTCAAATATTTGAGCAACAGGGGGAATTGGAAAATTATCTGTGTGGGATGTGTTCATCATCACCTGCTGAGTAGACATGGGATGTTGTGACACCCCTTTTTACTTCCTGTTTGGGCTGTCCTGACCCTCAGTTATATAAGCTGGAGGATTTGGTTATTCTCTCTCTCTCTCCCCTGGCTTCTGCCATTTTTGGTTTTGTTATGTTTAGTTTGTCTTGTTGATTTCATCATGTCATGTAAAATAGATGTATTTTTAGTTATATGTGGTGTCCCCTCCTTCGTCCAGCCTTGAGCTGGGTTGTGACCAAATTAACCAAATTGTATAGTTAATTGTATAGGAATTCTACCATGTAGAATTGTTGTAGAATAATGCATACATGTACTCCTTTAGTTATGAACTATATCTGAGTTTATACAGTATGTGTTTAATATTTAAAGTCTAGCCTACTTGTTCATGTGTGCAGGAAAATGAGTGAACATAATAGGACACTCAATAATGCTAACATTTATATTTGCTAATTTTAAGCGTGTAAAGATATAAGTAAATCTGAAATGGTCTACATTAACTTGCATATAACAAAATTAAATGCACAACAAAAAGAGTTTTGATAAGTCGTGTACATAAATTGCAGTTAAGGCGGCAAAAAGACAATTTCACACAGGCTGCACTAAATCATGCTGTCGCCACATGAATGGAGGGCACTTACAATTGTTCTGCAATTTGAGCAAAAGTTCCCTATGTTCTTGATCTCTCTTTTTTTCCCTTTTTTTTAAGGAAAATTACTTTTGTACACGTTGGACATGAACAAAAAAGGCCAGCATGGGAAGTTATTCATAGTGTGTCGACTCTCTTGTCTGACATTGCTGCTTCTCACTATTTTCAGCTGAAATCCAGAGAAAAAGGCAATTGAACTGGTGTTTTTCAAAACCAGCCAGGCTTTGGTTAGCTCTGCATCAACTTCCAGCAAGACTCCTTTAAAGTCATGTGTTTTTTTTTTCTCAGCAGAGCCCTTTTAAACACCATGCCTGTGAAGACTGATACTCGGGAAGAAGAAAAACTAAATGGAAATGAAAACAACAGGCTTCTGGAAACAGTATGCTCCACATACAAGAGAGAAATAACAGCATAAAGCAATGAGATTGATAATGCAGAGAAAAGGTGTCCTGCTGAGTATGGATCTACCAAAGAGAGAGTGGGAGAGAGCGAGTCAGAAGGGGGTATTAAAAATGGGGTTCTGGGTTTAATAATGTGCATAGGGCAGCCTTAGTGGCCAGTTGCACTGGGGAGTGACATTTAGAGTTGGAGTTGCGTAGATGAGGTTAACCACCCATGGAGGTTCTGTCCACAGCGGGGAGATGAAGCTATGAGGTTTCCTGGTGGCTGGGTCAAAACCACATACTGAATAAGCTTGGGGTGGGTGCAGAGATATCCATCAGTGCAGTGACATTACATACATATATCTGATACACTGTCTATTTTCTATATAACACAGGCTTTGCAGTTGTATTATCAATCTCTTTAACAGCTACAATGAGGACCATTATGAAGGTCCATTGCATTACTGTTATAAAAGAGAGGACAAAAGAAAAGCGTTATAGTACAAAAATGTTGCAAGTAAAAGATACAGTAGATTTTTTTCTACCGTTGTAGGTATGCTGTGAGGCAGTAAACTCTCTTCATTTAGCCCAAGTTCCAACTCCACATTTTTTTGACTTTAGGTCTATACTTCTATGAGATCTGAGCAGCTCACATTATGTGTCATAAATCTAAATCGACCTGCGATTTGTGATGTGATTTTTCTACAGGAAAGTAAAAAAAATAAAAAATAAATAAAGCTGAGACTTGATAATGCAGTCATAAACTGGTTGTTTATTTATGCACATATTTTATTGTAAGCATTTTCCAGGAAAAGTTGTTGTGTATGAATAAAGTAAATAGAATATAGTGAATTCAAGGCAAATTTTGAGACACATTGTAAAATGGTATATACTGTAATTCTTCATTGAAATGCCACTTTCTTTTAGTTATCCCTTAGTGATGCTTCTTGTAACAAAACCAACTGGTGTAAATGATGAGGACAAGACAACTTGTACAGCTGCACCATTGTCATTGCAGCAGAAGGTGTTAAAATTGACAGATTTATTAACTAATCATATTGTGGTGATTTCCATTCCCATGTGTCAGTGGCTGGATTACAAAGTGGGTCATGCGGGTCACCATAATTTGAGCATTTGCTTGCTAACAAATAGGCATTAAATAAAACATAAAATCTGTCTAGTATATCAATGTTTAAATGACCAGGCTTTCAAACTCAGCTCATGTCAGGATCATGTACTGTATTATGTTCCCACTGGAGGGAATTTGTAGGTTTAGAAATGCAACCAGCAGCTAGTAGCCACTGTTGCCTAATCGCAGAGGTCCTCTGTGTGTTACATCACCTGAAAGCCCTCTATGTCTCCTGTTTTTGAAGGCTTCAACAAAAACTGTGATGATGCATTTCTTGCGGGGCATGGCTGTGCACTCTTTCAAGCTGCTTAGGCTACAAAATCCAAACTTATATTGAATATGTGACCAGAAAACAGATGGATTCTTTGACCTTTAAAGCAAATCAACTCTATGGTGATGAACTGTATATCTGGTTGTTCAGCATCGACCAGGAGTGTTCGCATTGTCCTTCCCGAAATAGTCCCAACAGTACTTGTGGACAAGGGCATATTGTTTCAGTGGCACTGCAAGGACTACTCAATGGCTCACAACACACCTCAAACATTGATTCTACAAGCTGTGGCAGTCAAACCCTTGTCGAATTATGGCGGGAGGCTCAAAGCTTGCCCATTAGATTCACGCTACGGCAGTGTGCCATCTCCTAAGCAAGCTCCGGCTGACTTGTTAAGACAGAATTAGATTTCAAACAGAGTGGGAATAAATATTATTCTGTTCCCAGCAAGGCCCTGATTGGTGCCTATGTGATACTGCAACCTTTTAACGGAAGCTTATCAGCTATAGCCAGTGCCCTGCAAGGATTCTGTGTAATACCGCTGTTTTCTCACAATCTGCATTGTGTTTAATAAATGTGGCTGAATATTAACTAATCTTTTGATCTCACTTTCATTAGGCCACCCCAAGTGAAATGGATTCTTCTCAACAAATTAAGTCCCCCTCCGTCCCCGCCCACAAGCCTGCATCTTACACTCTTGAGGGAAATGAGCAAGGACACAAATGCTCTTGTTTAAAGATAACTGGTAAACTGCTTTAATTAGGTGATGCTTTTAGAGTACCCAACTTTCTTTGGGAGGGATGTTATTATGTTCTCTCTCCACACTGGCTGGCAGGCTGCGTATTCAAGTCCATTTACACAAAGCATCGCACCACATACACACTCACACAGAGCCGTTCTTTACACTGTCTGTGCCAGATTTACTCCTGTAGTATTTTAGAACGTGTCATGTAGGACAGGATTGCACCCGCCGTTGGGAGCACTATTTCATTCAGTGATGACAATGTGCCCAATTATTAGGTCCTCCACACAACCTCAAATGCTTCCCAGCCCACCTATGTCTCATCATAAACAAGCTGCAGCACCAATACTTACAGGATGATCAATGATTTTTCCCTAAAGGCTAATAATGCACCACATTGTTAGTTATATTTTGATTACTGAGGAACTGTACTGTAGTGCATTGCCTCTGTGACATATATATCTTCTAACATTATAGTATACAGTATACATACTGCATACTGACTGAGGCAAAGTGTACTGTATGAGAATTCAATCTGTTAAATCTGATTCTGTCTTGTTAACAGATCTCTCAGCCATACATACATACATACATACATGTAGATTTTGATTAGTCATATCATGGCAGTGATTCCATTGCCACGGCTACACTGCATTATATTCTCTATCAAAGCAATATAAGGACACATTTAGGTCATAACTAATCAACTTTTAATCTCCTGCCTCATTATAGCTTATAAACAAAGGACTGAATACATGTTCACCTGTTCACTCCCTCCATTAGGTCTGCATAATGCCTACTAATTATGTTTGCTCATCTATAGGCCTTAATTATGCTGGGAGCTGATAATTAGCTGAGCTAGAATTGGTGCATATGTTTCTTCACTATCAACCTGGCAGTTATAATGGCTAATCTCATCTCAAAGGAGACCCCAGGATTTTCCACGTAAGAACATTTTTAAGTGCATTAGCGCTTAGAGTAACAATATTGCTGGGTTTTTTTGACCAGTGTGAATAGTGTATTATAGAACAACAGCAGGATATAATGGTATGCCCATGCCATGTACTATGCTGCTATACTACTACTTGCTTGATTATTTGGCCAGGTTTAGAGGCCTTAGAAATCTTATCTTACACATATATTTTGACCAAGATTGATGGCTCTTGGTCAAAATATATATGCAGAGGTTTGGTGAAGTATTTTTATAGAAACTGTTTGTTTTAGCCAGTGGACTAATGATATATGGACTCAACAAAACTGAATTATATTTTGGATACTAAAATATGTTACATGAATATGGAGAATTATGTTGTATATAATTTATCTAGGAGGCAAAGATATTTAGGTGCCCAGCTGAGATCTGGTATTTTTCCACTAAATGTTGAAACTGGATGGTCAGTCTGGGAAAAAAAAATAAAAAATTTTCAATGTGCCGTGTTAATGAAAGTCTTCTTTTTACTTGGAACGTGACACTTTGTTTAGCAAGATAAAAACTCTAGGCAATTCCATCTTTCTGCTGCTATCCAGTGTACCACTTACTTTTTGCATATATATATGTATATGTGTGTTTTTGAAAGTATATAGTGGTATATAACATTATAACTGATGTTAATATTTTGGTTGTGTACTCTTACTGCAAGATGTCACTATTATGTTTCAATAATAGTGTCTTGTAATTCCATTTGGATAGAGTCAAATGTTTGGCATGGCACAGAAATAAACTGACTTACTAACTAACTACCAGCTCAACATACACAAAGACATATTAAAAATGACAAACCAAAACAAAGGCTGCTAAACAGACATCTTTACTAGCTCAAAGAAATTTAGAGCGAGACTGTCCTGTCCACAACAGCAAAGCAGGAAGTAGAGTGACATTCTTATAGTGCAGCTAAAACTCGTATGACGAAGGCCAAAGATAGATTGGTGCTACAAGCCTATCTGAAAGCCCAAACCTAGCCCCAGACAAGAACGTCAATATTGGACGATTAATTTTGCATCCAATGTCAATGTTTTTTCCCAATTCTTTCTCTCTACAATATCTGTGCATGGCAGCTATGTTATGATTAAGATTATGGAAAGACTGTTTTTATGGCTAATAAAAAAAAAAAAGCAAATCTTAATTGCAGCTCTGTGACGTATGCCATATGGGTCATTTTTGAAGGTAATAACAAAGACACATATTCCAAGTACTCCTGATAAAGTTTTGCATTCAGGAGAAAGCTATAGTTTTCTTTGTTACCGTTTCAGTATGACTCTGGCCTATATTATCTTGCTATTTTGTTTGTCTAAAAGGAGCTCCCATCTCCTTTGTGGGTCTGCGTATTAAGAAAAACACTCAAGAGGCACTCAAGAGTATGAGTTGCATGAATGACAATAAGTGTAAGTTGATTGTGTGTAAGATGCCGTGCTGTGGGAGAGCTGAATATTCAGGTATATGCTCTGTGAAGCTCCCACTCTTCCTCTGGAAAGCCACAGCCGAGTGAAATGACGCAGGTTCTTGAGCGGGCTGCACATACTTTTCCAGGCCATCTATAATACATTTATGGATTCAAATTGAAGGCATTGTGTGTGTGCATGCTTTGCACACACACATACACACCTACACACACACACACACACACACACACACAGGCACCTTCCTGTGCACACAAAGAAACACACCTCACCTCCCCTACATGCCTCAACAACACACACTCAAATGTCTCTCCCTCAATCGGATGAAAATTGACACCATCATATATGCAGTACACAGTCTACAGAGTGGCATTTCCCCCTGGTCCCTTGCTGCTCAGAGCTCCCTGGCAAAGAGGAGGCTCCTCCAGGGTCAGCACCCCTGGGACAGGCAGGGTTGCTGGCCAAAGTTAAGAAGGAGGTCATTATGGAGGGATAGGGGTGAGGTTTGGGAGGACAGGCATGGTTAAAGGAGAAGGGTACACAGCAGAAATGCCAACAGACAACGCTGGCAAATGAAACGACAACAAATGTCACCCAGCAGCGACTCGATCAGTTTCCTTCTGCTGTTTAACTGCTAACACAGTGGAGCTGATGTAAAAATACTAATCGAATAAGCCAAAATAACTCCAAAAAACTTGATTATGTCGATGTCTTTTAGTTCAAGGTTTCTCCTATTAGCTTCCCCTTTCTTTCACACTTTTCTTTTTTTTCACAGGGCTTAAGCCAAGCCAAGTTATTAAACCAGAAAACGGTGGCTCTGCCTGTAGAGATTTAACTCAAGCTATGAGACTGTTGCCTCCAGTGCAGCTCTGCCTCTGGGAAATGTTTGTTGAACTAAAACCCCAATTTGCTTCGTATTGTCTCTTGCACTATAGCTACATGTGACGATGATGCTGTTGTTCATTGTGTTACTTGGGGTAAAAGTGGCTGCTAATTGCCTAAAATGTAAAAATGTACATCATATTTTCTTGCGAGTGGTATACTTAAGACCCTGGGGCTGAAAAGATGGAAAGTGGCTTCATGTTTGTGTTCCTTTTTGCTAATTTGTTCAGCCAGCTGTCCAGGTGGCTATTTTTTTCCAATCCTCTCCTACACCGTGACATGTGCACACTTAGCATACATTAGACACTGTGTTTGATTTTGCTTTGCTTCTGTTTTACATGTCCTAAAGGAGGACCCTTGCGTTAAATCGTGAAAAGCTCTTTACCAGATTGCACCAACAAAAGTGCTCGTCTTCATTCACACCTTCGTACACTGCCAAGTGAAAGTGGCAGGATTATTATTTTTTCGAGTGTTTGTGTGGATTCTTGAAATTGCATTAATCGCAAACAATTTCAATTGTCTCCATCTCCCAACACACGCACAAAGACATTCACAGTAACGTGCACTGTGTCTACAAGAGACAAAGACCCTGTATTTACCAAACAGCAAAATATGAGTTAACACTACAAGAAATGTAGCATCAAGCTGTTGTCACATAAGTTCAGTAAACTATCTATCATTTTTTTATTTATTTTTTCACATTTGTCGAGAGCCCTAATGAACCATGAGATGTCATTCAATTATATCATACACATTTTGACTGAAAATTCTTGTCCATTGTCTGCATTGGCCAGCAACACCTTAGCTGTGATATCATTTCCATATGCCTCAAGCCTAAAATGTAAATTTGTTTTGTTGAACATGTGGTGAATTATTTCTACAAATTGTGCTTCAGTGTTTAGCTTTGTACAGAGCTGCAGTGGTGGGAAAAGCCAAACCACATCAGGTCTTTTGATGTCTGTTAATATTAACTAGTATTAATTCTGTCAATGAAAACTGTAAGGAAAAATAGTTGTTGATTACTTTTTTTCCCACGACAATAATGAGACTATAACTAAATAAAAAGTTAGATTTCACAATAATAATAAGAATAGATTTATATTGCATGTTTCACTTTATAGGTGGGTGTTGTACCGGACCGAGCTTTCGATTTACCAGTCGGTCTACATTCCAACCTTCACCTATGGTCATGAGCTTTGGGTAGTGACCGAAAGAATGACATCGTGGACACAATCGGCCGAAATGAGTTTCCTCCGTAGGGTGGCCGGGCTCACCCTTAGAGACAGGGTAAGGAGCCATCCGGAGGGAGCTCGGAGTAGAGACGCTGCTCCTTCGCTTCGAAAGGAGCCAGTTGAGGTGGTTCGGGCATCTGATCAGGATGCCTCCTGGGCACCTCCCCTTAGAGGTTTTCCAGGCACGTCCAAAAGGTAGGAGACCCCGGGGTAGACCCAGAACACGCTGGAGGGATTATATATCTCATCTGGTCAGGGAATACCTTGGGATCCCCCAGGAGGAGCTGGAAAGTGTTGCTGGGGAGAGGGACGCCTGGACAACCCTGCTTAGCCTGCTGGCACCGCAACCCGGCCCCGGATATGCAGAAGAAGATGGATGGATGGATGGATTATTAGTTTTGGGGGTTTTTTTTGCCTTAACTGTTAATGTATGTTTGTTTTTTTGTGCGTTTGTATTGCATGTTTTAGTTATTTTAACCTTTAATTTTTAGTTTTGCATGCATTTTTAGTTGGGCATATATTTGGGTGCTACTTTCTGCCAGTGGACCCCAGGACTACGCTGATAATTACTAACAATCACTTACACCTGCGTGAGATTACTTTGTATTGATAGACAGTGTGTTTGAGCCGATCCCTGCAGACCGATGCTGCGCTTCAGATATTGATTTAGCTGCTTGACCTGTTACACTAAACTGCATTTCAGTGACATTATGTATATATCTTTGTGTGTTTTTTAGGCTATTGGTAGTAATGAGTGCAGGATTAATTGGGGTTGCACTCATTCCTTCCAATAGCCTAAAATAATATGGGCTGTCAGCTATCAAAATCTTCCTCTAGGTGTCCGCAAATGGTAAGGAATATTGCTGTGTTAATATAATATTATCTGACATTTTAGCTGCTTGTCTAAAAACGACAGTATTGTAGTGAACAAGAGAGTGAATGCAACATCTGAAAGATCCTGCTTCCCTGCAGTGGAGAGTCACACGTGGCTGCAATAATGCCAAGTGAACGGTGCGGTTAAAACACCCAGAGTTTAGGAATGACAGTATTACCGCAAAGAGAAACATGTATGTCTATGTGCTAGCCTCAGTAGAGACGAGAACATATTTTTGTTGACTAATTACACTAAAATTAACAATAGTCAAATGACAAAAATGTGACTAAAATGTATATACATTTTTGTCAAAAGAGTAATGTTCAAACTACATCAAAATCAGGTGCATCGACTAAGTTTCAGCCCCCTTCATGCCTCAAAACATAGAGCCTATCCCTGCAGAGGAGAGAGACCTTAATAAACTGCACCACCCACCCAACCACATACGGACCCCCCCCCACACACACACACTCACTCACTCATCCAAAGATCCCCTTAAGCCACCACCCGCCACCAAGCCTCAACCCTCCCTCACCACAAACAACAAACAATAAACCAACTTCGCCAATATCCTGCCTTTTTTAACATGTGGCCAGTGTGCCGGGCAAGGAATACGCAAGACCCCCATCTTTGTTGATGTGTTAACTTAGAGTTAGAGCGTCTTTGATCAGCGGGATCAGATCTCAGAGGGGAACGTGATTAAAAGTGACATTCTGAATGCAGAAGAACCCTGGCAGCAGGGCGGATTTTCCACGCAGTGTGAAGCCGTAAGCTCATAAAAGACATACACCAGTGATTCAAAACATGTAGCCCAAGCCCACTATTATAATACAGAACTCTCTCTCTCTTGCTCTCTCCTCCTCTCGCACTCTCGTGTCCTCACTGCTTTTCTCTCTTACACAAGCTTTTTTTAATTCTCCCCTTTTTTCACTGCTGGTTGAATATGCGCTTTGCTGGATGGCTTTCAAAGCTACTTGTTCCACTTTCTTACATTTATGATAATTGGAATGCAAATACTTAGGTTCCATTTTAAGCCGCTGGTTTAAGGAGAGAGTGTGGGGATGAATGACAGTGTATTGACAACCATGGCTCACCACTCAGAAACTGTCAGTGTTGGAAGGAATTTCCAGGGATGAGGAGTTGACAGTGGTAGTGGTAAGGACAACCAATATGTTCCCTCTCATCTTGACTGAATAACATTTCACACTGCTCTATTTTTTGCTTGAATTGCACACTGTAAACTCAAGTAGGGAGCCTTTGAAAGGCCTGTATGTGCTGAGCCTGAACAGTGGGCTCTTTTACAGTAGGTGTAGTGTTCAGTGTGTGCACACCAGCCTAATCTCTTGAGTCACAGAGGAGCACAGAGCAGTGGTTGCAATGAACTGAATAAGCCTTAAAGCCTGCGTTCAAATGACTTGCCCAGCTAAGACCTCTTAACACACACTTACCTGGGAGACGAGGCTACCTCTCTAAAGTTACGGTATGTGTAATGAATTCTGAGGCAGGTTCTGTTTGAATTCAGTGGAGGTGAGGACATGTCAGATCATGGCGCTGAATAAGGTGACATCCACATTGGGCTGTAATGTACCAGCTGTGAAATGTTTCATCACTCATACAGTAAAAGTCCATGCAGGAAGGAGAAGGGAACAAAATACAGGGGACTCACAGGTCTTCAGCATTATGTCAGGATATTAAGTAGTATTTAATTAACAAACAGGATGAAAACTGATGGGCTGCAAGCAATGGATCATACATGGAGGTGGTCAGAGAAAGAGATATGTCTCTGGTCCACAAGAAATTATTAGATTAGGTTTGAATTTTGGTAATAAGCTGTAGCCTGATATTTGAAATCCTTTCTAATACTTAATAGTAAGTGTTATGAAATGGCCCAATTAAAGCTGCCATGTTTAAGTGATGTAATAACTAGTAAGTGAAACTTAGTCAATAAAAGGTCAATTAGCAGGATAGAAAATAAAACTAAAGAGCCACCTGTAAATATGTCATGGACATTTAATTTTGAATGACAAACATTGGCCACCAACTCAGATATAGCAACTTTTGAAATAAGAAAAATGAATTAGTTGTCATACAAATGAAAAATTTAGTTCATAAGCAAAACAACACACCCTAGCTGAATTCAGTACATTCAGGGGTTTTGCTGCTATAGAGCCTTTCTTGGTCTGGTATAACCAGTATTGTACAGTATGGTGGCTAATATTAGCTGATGTTATTAAAACTTGACTAGATAGATATTGTTGTGTAACTGACTTTATGACTCTTGCTACTGCTTGCTAGTGCTACTGTTCCCCTACATTTCATAATTCAACACTATCCAATATTGGCCACAGTGTTTTAGAAAAATGTAACATAGACTCACTTTAAATAAGGCTTATTTTAATGTAGCCTAATTTACTTTTGTTAATGCTAACAGCCAAAATTACTTCTTTCCAGTGCAGTTTAACTTTGATGTATACATCTTTCAAAGCAGCTTACATTTATATGCATGCCATTATTTTATCACATATATCCTTCTGTGATTATGTGGTTACAGACGTCCAAGATAATGGATCAGAGACTACTGGTTAGGTTTAGGCACAAAAAGTACTTGGTTAGTCAAGTTATGTCACATCATTTACTAATGTAACTTAACGTTACAATCTGAGGTCAATGTTGACTTTTGTTTTCACACAGAAGACGAACAGTGGCCTCCTCCCTATGTGGACTTTGCCGCTCTTTGTATCACCTGACTTATTCCTTTGCTCCCGTCATAATTACTACGGCCACTAGAGGTCACTGCCTAACAATAAACGTAAATATGGGTCGTAATAAGCTGCTTGCACAGATGACCTATACGACCTTAGTTTTGGGGAGGGCGGTCTGATTAATTGAAGGGTCTTCAACAAAGTATGTGTCATTTGGGCTCACCCTTTAGAAACATGGCTCCTTAATCCATTTAAAGATGAGAGGAATTCACAGAGCTTCAACAGTTGCCAAAATGTGTGCAAATCTATGGCTATTATTGTTTCTAATACAATTAAAAATAAATACATTATATATCCTAACATATGTATATATGTTTGATCTTCTTGTCTTTTGAGGGGCCATTTCAGGAAGCCAAAGCACCTGGACATGAACAGGAATGTCCTCACCCCTTTGTATATGATTTCCTGCAGTGTCCTGCACACTCTGTGTCTTGCATGGTATAAATGTTAGAGCACGTACAATTCAATATGGAAAGCATAATAGACTATTAAAAATACATTTGCTAAGCCAAGTAATACAGTTGAGAACAGGCCTATCCATTAAGCTGTCTAATGTGACACATAATTGTATAGACTAGGCATGAGGCCATCTCAGGGGAAAGTCCATTAAGAATAGTTAAAGGCCCAAGTCATAGTTTCATTTCACATGTCATCCATGTGTTTTACTGCCTCTGCTATGGCAAAACACTTCTATTTGCAAATGTTTGTCTAAATAATGTTTATATTTTTCAGTTATACTATTTAATTATTTCATTGGTTTTAGCCTTGTTATTACCCATTATTTGATTGAAATCTCCATCACTTTTGTGATTTAAATCTGATAAGGAAAATCTGAAGAACTACTATGTTTTTTAATAGTTTGTTAATATAATTAGTTTCTCCGGAGCTTTTTCTTGCCAGACGACAACATTCTGCTTCTTCTGTCCTTTTTCTGTGTCACTTCCCTCTCTTTGGGCTCAGCACGGTACTCCGTCAGCCTCAAAGGCCTCATAAGTGCGTTTTCTTTTCTGATGATAGAATCCACAACACTGGTCCTTTGCCTGATGATCTGACATGCCATATGTCTGTAGTGGCCTGTGGGGCGGTAGATGGGGGAAGGTCTGTTTGTTCAGATGTAGGAGCTGCTGAAAACCTGCTGGTATTGCTGGCTATAAAGGGGGTCAGTAGAGACTGTGGAGAAATGAGTCAAGAAGGGAAATGTAGGGACCACAAAGAAGTGATGGGAGATATGATGGTCGCACCACAGCTTGTGGAGATGTACACACGGTTATACTTAATTTGATACTGGTTGCTCACCATGCACCACTGAGTTTGAACTCAACCGAAAAAAATGCAAAGAAGAGTTTGCTTACATCCATTGCACTGTTATTACGAGCCATAGACTGTATATAAAGATGGACGGCACGTCTCCACTTCCCGGATATGGGTGCTGCCATCTTGCGCTGGTGATGTCATTTGGAGCCAGAGTCTGCGCAGTAGTGATCCTCAGTATCGAGCTCCCTCCCTAACTAATCGTGAGCACACCACAAGTTGTCAATCATGACGCCACCCCCTTTATAGCATCAAATAACTAATTATAACCAAACTTATCAGAAAAATGCACTTTAACAAACATCAGCGTGATAAGAACTACATAAAATGACAGAAACCATCTTTGGGAACATTTTATTTGACATGTACTTAGATTTTTCAGTTTGGCATGTCCCATCTGCTAACATGGAGGGGGCGGGGTTTATGACCTATACTGCAGCCAGCCACCAGGGGGCTTCACTTTCGGGGAGCCGTCATGTCGTCCATCTTTATATACAGTCTATGTTACGAGCACATGTTTGTCCCTATACTTGTGGAAGTCAGTAGAAGGTTCTCTAGAGCCTAGAGCCACAATGGTAGCATGGCTAATAATTATAAGAGGATTCCCAATCAGTGATCTTTTTCCATGTCATTGGTTTCTTACTCTGCAGAGAAGAGACTGCATACCACAACTTTGTATTAAAGGATAATATTTACCAAAGAACTACAGACTGAAACCACACCATGATGAACACTATGAAATATGGAAATATAATATGTATAATTAATTGATGCCATGCAGTTGTAAAATGTGCTTCTGTATATGTTTTTGGGTATATTTGAACAGTCATAGAGGCTATTGAAGTCAGCTTTTGGAGAGTAATTTCCAAAGTCATGCAGGGTTCACACTTCATTAATGCATACAGTCCATTTTTACATCCTCTGTGCTGCTGAAGATGACTTTCTCTGCAAATGAAAGGTTAATTGTATTTTGGAAGAACTTCTTTTTAACAGCAAAGTATTATATCTGCAGTAGACAATATTAGATAACATTATGTTAAAATGTTGCCTAATAAAATTCCACACATTGCTGGCCTCACTGCTTAAGTAGTGGAGCACTGGGCAGAGGAATCCTGAACGCTTCCTGACAGGCTCTGTGAGCGTTTCAGTGTATCAGTTATTCTGAAGCTTTGAGTTTCTGCAAATCTTCTATTTATTTTATCAAAAACAGAGTCTGCTTACAAATTCAGCAAACTCATTCCACCAGATATCTGCAGTTGGGCCCTATCCTGAGTGGTATGTATTTTTTTTTTGCTGTGCAGTGAATCATAATATGTGATGATCTCTTGACAGTAAAAACATTTATTTTATGTGATCTGTAAAGTAAGTTCTCTTTTTTTTCCCAGTGAAGCTCTGACTCACCTGTCATCATAGAAAAAAACATATTTGTGCAAAACTAAGTTCTCATAATAGTCTAAACACCTTTCAGAGATGGGGATGGAATGGACAGCAGGGTGTTTCACCATAATATGTGATGATCCTTTGACAGTAAAAACATTTATTTTATGTGATCTGCAAAGTAAGTTTTCTCTTTTTCGCCAGTGATGTTCTGACTCACATGTTTTCATAGAATAAACACTGACTCATTTCAAAAGTTGATGTGTTCGCCTGTGATGACTTAATCTTGAGGTTGTATGATGGTTTATTTTTAAATGGTGGTTTACTATTATTTTTCTTTGTTCCTATATTAAGTTTCATCTCTTGAGTATATGAGACCCTTAAAACTTCTCCTTTGGTTAGATTTTTAGCCACGCTAGTGCCGTGCCTCTGTGCATAGTAATGTTGTTTGGTCAGTCAACCACTTTGGTCCAGACTGAAATAAGTATTGGCTGGACTGGTACAACATTTAGTTCAGACATTCATGGTCATCAGAGGATGAATCCTACTGACTTTGGATCGCTTGACTTTTCCGCCTAACACCACCATGAGATTTGCATTTTGGGTTCAAAGTGAAATATCTCAACAACTATTGGATGGATTGCAATGACATTTGCCACAGACAATCATATCCCCCAGAGTATGAATTGTATACTTTGATGATCCTCTGATTTTTCCGGTTGTCCAATACTTTATGTTTATGGCCAAATACCTGCAAAACTAATGACATTCCCGTCCGCCTCAGCTGAAGTTTGTGGTTAGTGCCGGTTAGCAAATGTTAACATGCACGTGGACGTAATAAACATTATACCTGCCAAACAGCAGCATGTTAGCATTGTCATCGTGAGCGTGTTAGCTTGCTGATGTTAGCATTTAGCTTAAAGTACAACATCTAAGTACAGCCTCACAGAGCCGCTGGCATGGCTGTAGACTCTTCGTCTTATTTACGTTCTAACAGATATCAATGAATCAAATCTGCTTGACGGGCCCAGGTTCTGTAATCAATTCCAAAACCTCACCTGGATCCTAATAATGAATTGAACACCTTTGTGCAAGGAGCCTTGCTTAACTTACAAGCACCTTCAAAATGCAGCACAAAAACAGATATGTCAACAGAAGACTTAAAACTGAGACTGGAATACATTTGTATAACGAATAAAGATATTTTTCCTACGATCTGCTTGATCTACTCTGTCCAAGTATAGGTCACCCAGTGTATGGTAGCCTCTGCAGTTTCAAAGCTTTAGCTAATTTTTCTATAACACAGTAGTTAATAGTTTTATGCTTGCAAACATATCAGCCAGACTGAGCAAACATAGTTGTCTCTCTATGCCTTGCAATATTAAACTACTGCTAACAAGTAGAGTTGTATTGCAATTAAAATGTTTAATTCATTGTTTGCCACCTTTATGTTTTGGGTGTACGTAATATTTCTCTGAAATACAAAGAAATAAGCAAGCAACTTTAAATGATCTGGTGACTGTATTTCTCCCCACTGAGGCTTTGGGTCCAACTCCATCGTGTCATTATGCTTTAATTTGCTGCTTTAACAAATGTTCCCTGTCATATGGATAACATGAGTGATGTGGAAAAGACTTCGTACTGGCCTTCAGATTAACTTCAGTAATATTGGGTATGAAGTAGTTTGTCTGGCTCTCCCAATATGATAAGTGATAAGTTTATTTTAGAACAATCTTAATCATTTGCCTGCAAAGGTCACGGCAGCTTTAACTGAACTGGAACTGGCTGTTAGGGAAAGGTCTCTAGTTGTTTCTCTTTTTATTTACAATACAGTTAGTCTGTCATCTACTTGAAATACCTCCTCTCCTGTACAAGTTGGACATATTTTTGCTTTAAACCAGACCTAAAATATACGACCACATCAGTGCTATTTCCACTGGTTACCTGGGACTGTTAGAATTGATTTTACAATTTTATTGAGTACCCGTGGCTATATCACAGAACTTTTAATTCTCGACAAAGCAGGGTCCTAAGCTTAGACTAGACTTACGTACAGCCATTTTTGCATCTCCACAGTCTAGACTAAAATCAAAAGGTCATTAGAGGTTTTTCCTCTGGGTCTCTTGTAATGGTGATCCAGCCATTACAGGGACAAGGAGATCAGTAAGGAGATCAAGCAACTCAAATCAGTACCTTTTCAGAGGGTCAATAGATACAATTGGTACTACTCCATACAAAAAACAACCGTATCTCTAGGGTTTTTGATCAATATGACTCAGCAGTTACTGGCAGAATTTTCTTGCTTTTAACAGATCAGCAATGACACATGCTATTATTGCAGCATTTATTTTGGTAATAAACATTCTCTCTGTGCTAGAATTTTCTGTTGCATCTCTGCTCTAATTAGGTATACCTTACACTTCCGTGTTGTGAAACTTTAATGCATTTTAGAAACCTCACATACTGTTTGTGTTAATGTGTGGGTTGACCTTATATGGCCCTGCACACTATACAGTAAGTGTATGAAAGGAATAGATGGAAATACTACATGGAGTTTCTAGTATGCCTACCAGGACATTATCCTCCCCAAATATACGTCCATTATAGGTCATCTGTGCAGCAGCTTATTATGACCCATATTTACGTTTGTATGTATGGCGACCTCTAGTTTCTACATGCCCTCAACACCAAAGTGACCATGAATGAACCAAAATGGCAATCCATCTAACAGGTAAGATATTGTAGTTCAGATCAAAGTGGTTGGCATTGCCATCCTAAGAAACATGCTGCTAATGTGGTTAAAACTAAGGTAAAGAAATCGATTCAAAGAAGAAGAGAGTGCAAGAAATGGCAAATGGTTACTGACACATTTAATCAACACTTTTTCACAACTATTTTCATAACCACTAAATGAACTAGTCTTTAGTTGAGTTTCCAGTTTGACATATTATGACTTAAGACAGACTAATTCTGTCTGTTGTGGCAGTTTATATCAAGGACGATAAATATAGATGATCTCACTTAATGTCTATTTAAGTTGTTTTTTTTACTGTTCATTTTTATCATTCTAATTAGTGTTTTACAAGGCTTGTAGCCAGCACACATTTTAGTCATTGTTTTTGAGTGCCAAATTAATGTGGTTTATCGTAGGTCATTAGTACTTGTTTGTATTACAGGATGACATTTTTAGACAGAGGGTAGAGAGCCGTGAAGACAGCGTTTCCTGTCAGACCTGCAGCACTTCTTACACTGACTCAAGGCTATGATGAAAGGTCAGTGGTGGGCTAACAAAGGCAAGGGTAAGAGGAAGAAAACACACAAATCAAGCGTTATAGACCATAGGCTGTGTGACCACACACAGATTTAATAACAGTCCAGCAGGCACAAATGCAGCATGGCCATGGGGGAGAGGAAGGAGAGGAAATAAATGCACTCACACCACGCCCATGCATGGTTATTTTTCATACCCATACAGAGAGACCCACAACATCTTATATCGTGTTATTTTAGTTCCCAAAAAGCTTACCACTTCATCTGCTGCTGGGCTATGATGTTGATGTGAACAAATTTAAAAGAGAAATGTGTGACAACATTACTGCATCTATTTCTTTTTCATTTTTTTGTGCTCATTGTTGTGTTTCTAGACTTCATCTCACAGAGATTGTCAGGCAACAGGAAACTATGACATAACTGCAGGGTTCTTATTTGTTTTATTCCAAACAGATTAGAAATTTTAAACATGTAACTTCCTGTTCAGCTGAGGGGTTTTCCAAGATGTCTGGGTGTTTACAACAGCAAATAAAATGCCGCCATGAACTGGATACAGACTAGTTTGAATCAATCTGATGCAATAAGATGGGAGATTTTTTTGAAAATGTTGCAGATCATTACTTAAAGCTACAACACACACTCAAACATCTGTCTGTCCTTAAAAATCCATTTATCTATTTCAATATTTGAGGTAACAACAACAGTGATTGCTCCACTTGCAAATATGCACTCATCTGTGCAGCAGGACGTGTATTAATTATTCAGAAAAAGTAATTTAATCTCAAAACGAAAAGGTATTCACATCAGATGTAAACATTACACTGAATATTTATTAGTACTGAATTTAGCATTTTCATTTATTTTCTGACTTCACAGGATTTCTCTCACTATTCAATCAATGAATGTTTTACACTGGTAAGTTGTTGTGTCAGAGTTATATTTCTTCTCTTCTCTGCCCTCCATGCTTTTTGTTTTTGCATTTGAACTCTCTTGCTGTTCTTCACACTGATTTTTCAGACACTTCACACAGAACAGACATCATTCTGTGTATGAATCCACTGTCATGAGTGCACATTGATTGCCAAAAACGCTGCAAATGACTTTGCGACTCATGAATACTCTGAATGCTATTATCAAAAGTGAAATGTATTTCATCAAATTGCTAAATTACTCAAAAATATCAGGAATCAATCGCAGATTTGGGGAAGGTGGAAATGTAGCTCAGGAGCCAAAATGTATTACAAACACTGCTGTTACTGAGTTTGACAGGTTCTAATAAGAATCATATCTTCCTCTTGTTTTCAGACAGAGGAGAGAAAAAAAAGTATTTTTGCCTTCAATTGGAATGAAAGCTTAAGAGCAGCGCGGTGCATCTCATCTTTCATTTACTTACTTCTTCAAAGCAGCTGATTGCTTATGACACAGTCCAAGGAGAGCTGCACATTCGCAAAACCTCTTGCCACAGATGCTTTCATGCCATTACCTAGCATTGCTGAGACATCAGCGGCAGAGCTTGCTGGTTTCAGCAAGACTCTGAACACCTCCTCTGTCTCCTTTTCTTAGTCACTCCATCATGCCATCCCTCCCCTTTTCTTCTTCACATCATGAAAAGGAAATAATGGATTTTCTCGAGAGGAATATGGGCTTTGAGTGAGATTTTTTTTTAAATGCTAAGCATAACTGGAAAGTAACTAAGTATATTTACTTAAGTACAATTTGGAGATACTGTGCTACTACTGTACATTAACCGGACTATTTCCATATTATGCTACTTTTACTTTTACTTTACTTTTTTGAAATATTGTACTTTTTACTCCATTACATTTATTTGACATCTGTAGATTTTACATAAAAAAAATATGATAATCTTATAAATACAATGCATTATAAAGAAAAAAATAAACCAGTAGTCCCCAACCTATTTGCAGGGCATCTGGGGATTTTAGGCAAGGTAGGCAGCAGCCTTGGCCCCCTTATAAATATACCAAGATGTTTACATATGATATTTATAAAATTGTTGTTCCTATTTTAGCTTGCATATACTCGATAACTTACAAAATGCCCTCAAGGCACTTCCTTAATGTGTGTAGATTATTATTAACATGTAAGCAGCATTTTAATACAGCTGGTCATGGTGGAGCCAAAAACTAACTTAACTACTTTATATACTGTTGGGTTGTTTATTCAAGAACATTGCATCATACTTCATTATGTATTATATGGTTCATGTGTAAAACCTGTCTGCAATCTGCAAAATAACTGACAAATATAGGGGTCAAAAAATCAAGAGTAAAAACTACAATATTTGCATCTAAAGTGTAGTGGAGTAGATGTATAAAGAGACATAAAATGGAAATACTAGAATGATCCCTGAACACTGAAAAAAGTACAGTTACCTCAAGATTGTACAGTAAGAGTAAATGTACATTGTGACTTTCCACCACTGGCTGGTCCAGTTTGCAGCCAAAGACATTGTAATTTAGGGAAAGGTTGATGATAAGGCACATGGGAGGCGCCACACCTGGGTCTGTCTAGGGTCCCCAGAGTACTAAATCCATTGCTGCCTATGCTGCCTATGGCTTGTGACTCATTCGCTCACTCACAAAAACCAGTGTGAGTGTGTTCCACCAAAGAGACATTTCCCCACTAAAGGCACAAAGAGGTAAAATGATCCAATATTTCACAAAGATTAGATAAAAGTCCAAAAAATGTTCTTCTTTCTTACCCCATTAATCATGTCATGTACCTCAGATTTATCTTGTGACACGTTGGAGGGGGCCTGACCCCCTAGGTTGGGAACCACTAGACTAAACTACCTGCCTAAACTGTGTAAACAACAGTTTAAAAATCTAATAATGTATATATGTATGTATAATAATATATCAGTAACAGGGGTCAAATTTCTGTGGAACGAGTACTTTTACTGTTGATACTTTAAAAACATGTTGCTGATGATACTATACTTGTATAGGATTATGTAGGATTATGAAGGTCTTTTTGCAGATCTTTTACTTGTAATGCATTGGTACTTTACTTAAATAAAGGATGTGAATTCTTCTTCTACAGTAATTAAATGTCATGGTGTGTGAAGCCTCCCAGCCTTAAATACACGTGGTTCTTTTTTACAGAGGCGGGCATTAATGAACAGCTCTGTCCATCAAGCTATGGACAAAGCAGCGTTTTAAGCCTCAGTCTCTGAAGCATTGGGCAATTATGGACACCTGTTATTAAGTTAATTGCCCAATTAACTCATCCATCATTAAAATAAAATAGGTCACCCAAATTAGTGCATATTTACACCAACCTGTGGGAGGAGAGAACTTAGCGCACAGGTGTTTTTATAGAATGGACACCATTAGCAGAGCATGAGTAAAGGCATCCTCCATCTGTTCACATGTCGTCATAAAAAAAAAGAAAGATTCTAATTTAAAAGATCAATCATTTCAATGAAAATTTGATCTCTAATGGAGCTCGCGTGCTGTGCAACTTCAACCGGCTGCAAAAACAGTTAGCACTTTCACCAGTGTAACCTTGATAGAAAATAAAAAGGAAAAGGCAGTGCTACTGTCTCTGTCATGCTCTGCCAGGCAGGACAGCGCTCTGTCAAGGAGTAAAAAGGAGAGGACAGGAAGGCAGACAGCATGCCTACGAGGAGGTGAGGCTTCTTGTCCCCGGCTAATTGCCTGCGGAAATTTACCCTGTCAGTGAAATTACATCTTTTCTCAAGAAACGGCATATATAGATCTGTCGCAGGCGGACCTGGATTCTGTCTGTGATACACACATACAGTAACCTGTGACACACCGAAGGCAACAACTGCGCTGTCAGAAAAAGAAAAAAAGGAAAACAATGCTGCATAAATGCTGATTATAAAATTCTGTATTTCTTCTTCACAAAAGTTTGTGATGTGATTAAAAGGCGCTGCTATCGCTTTTGTCATTTCCCCCAAGCAGAAAATGTGTTTTCCTCTATCTTACGCTAGTGTGACAAACAGTGTGCTTTGTGATTTCTGCCAAAGACATCAAATGTCTCTTCTGATATAAATTGGGTGGTGTGAGACTTGCTGGGAGAAAGGGAGAGCAAGAGGAGGGTGTCAAGGGAAGAGAGATGAGCGTCCATGAAGAGTGTTTATCAGAGCAAGTAGTTTACACTTGACAAACTCTAATCATAATCATAATAATCATAATCTGCAAAGGGCAAGAAGTCAGGGTATCTATCTGCTGCGACTGAGCCATGCTGCAGCTTGTACTCATCTATTTCAGTAAAAATAGTCTTTCACAGGAAGCTCTGGGACAGTGATGTTTGTATGTGTGTGCTTGTGCTTGGGTGAATGTAAGTACAAATAAATTAGATTAAGAAAAGGCAATTCAAAACAAGTAAAACACTGAGTAGGTATTGATGGGTAAAACATACTGTAACTGCACGCACAAACCTAAACCTAAATATTTCCAATTTTCAACCAACTATTGTTCATCAAGCATGAACTGTCTCACTCCACGTCCACTGTGCATTTCCATCCATGTCCCTTTTCTGTGGTAATAACATAACAGCTCCCCCCAGTGTTAGGAGGGAGAAAGGCCAAGCCTTGTAACTGCTTTAAAAAAGAGAGAGAGAGAGAGAGAGAGAGAGAGAGAGAAAATTTAATCGAGGACACTGAATCTGAAGCTTTCATTTGCCCCATATATTAATTTTTAATTTGAGGGATTTTTCAGAGTCATAAAATACAAATTTGGATTAACTTGTCAGGGAGAAACCACATATCCCCCAGTATACTAGAAAAAAACATGTTTCTCTGAATGTTTGTGAATTAATTATATATTTCGTTAATAGTATGATGAGCGAATCCTGCTTTAAAATGCACAAAGTTACAAGTCATTCCAGTATTTAATTTCTTCCGCATGACTGATGGCCACAGAGTGTAGCATGGATGGGTATATAACAGGATGAGTGCCTCTTTTGGAATGAGGTGTGTTCTACATTTTCAGATGGGCTATGTATTGTTGTGCCAAGCTCTCCCACAATGATGTATCATCGCTTGAATTATCACCATTGCAAAAAAAATAAGGATTCTCCTGTCAGGCCTTATGCTGCCGAAAAGGGGAGTTTTATGATGGAACCCACTACAAAAGCCAGTGGGATTAATACATACCTTGATATAAACATAATGGAACTTTCCGTAGGAGGGATGTGTGGTACGAGGGAGTCTGGGGACTGGTTATATTTAAAATCAAAGAACCTTTGCTGGGTTTTACAGTCCTGCAATTCTTTTCCTGTTTAATGTCTTGCAGACTTTAATACGAGATCCTTGAGAGTGGAAGTTAAGATATTAAAAATAATAGAAGTTTTGAATAATATAAATTAAATAAATAAAATAAATAAATACTATTAATCCAGGTTAGACTTCCTAGCCTTGTGAAAATGACTTCTTTCTCTCCTTTGCCCTCAATATCACTCTTCTCTCTTAAAATGAAATACTACATCACTTTCTAAAATCAAAATTTCCTTGGCTTCCCATGCCCTACCAAAAATTAATTCACAATTTTACCATTTTAATCTGGCTTCACGAATCCATAAAAGAAAAGAGAGAGAGAAAAAAATCTCAGGTGTAATAAAAACCCAAATGCATTAGTTGACAGGGCACTGAATGTCAAATCCATCACGCAATGCAGAGTAGGGGGGAATTGATCTTTTTCCATTTGGAGCATTTTTTTCTTCTTCTGTGGAGCTAGTCAGCATTAGGCTCTGCTGCCTGCCCCCATTACAAATGCATCAGTATGCTCTGTAATACCCATGTCCGTTATTCCCAAATGCAGCCCCCAAAGTCAACTGAAGGTTGTCGGCGGCTCATGTAAATGAAGCTTGATTGTAATAGTTCTAAGTGGATTCCGCCCACACAATCCTGTCACATTCGCTCATTGTTATCTGCGCCCCCCACCCCACCCATCAGGGTTTACGGCGTAAATAATAAAAGTTGTGTCACTTCGCAAATTACCCAAACAGCTTATCACTTATTCATTGTGGTGTATCACAACAACTCCTCGGTGCGTACAAAAGCCACAGCAAGTCAGACACGGGCTTTGTTAATGAACTTGGAAGATTACCAGATCTGAAAATTAACTGACAGTGTTGCTGGTTTCTTTCCCCTCGTGTGCGTCTCTCCCCTTTTTTTTCCTTCTGTTTACCCACCAGAGACAAAAAAAACCCGATATAGATGGTTATGAGGAAGTACAAAAAATATGTTTGGGCGATGGTCTTGTCTGTTTTAACTAACTCTACTGTTGTTAGCCTTCAGTCTCAGGGAGAAACTACTGATTGGATAGGTGTCCTTCTCATCAAGAGCCACTGAGCTTAGCCATGAGTGTCCAAGGCAAAAACACAAATGTTTGAAGGACACAATACACATAAAAGAAAGCATGATGCATGCCACACATTAGAAGTCGAATATAGTAACACAGCATTTCTGAAAAAGTAGTCAAAGAGCATTTTTCCTTCCGTTCTGTTATAAATTCTTCACGGTCTCTGCTTTTGAATGAATGGCTCCAGGACAGTAATTGAAGATGTGTCACGTACATATGGCTCAGGACGTAACTTGAACTCTCAAACAACATCTGAAGTGCAATTTGGAGTCCATCAAAAAACCCAATGCTCATCAAATACCAACTGGACAGCAGTGAAATGCCTATGCTGGAACTTACCATGCAGCAGTTAGGTGATTGAGTTAACGGCACAGCACAGTTAATTTTTAGGGCCCCTTTGAAAATGATCTTCTGCTGTTCATTCGCCACTACCCGCATGGTCCCTGTAGCCATTTTCTGCCTGGCTGCCTTTAATTCTGATCTGCAGCCACCTAGCTCATAGACTACACCGAGATACAGAGGCAGAACATTCCCAAGGTGGTCACTGAGAAGCCAGAGGCAGAGACGAATTGATATCTCTTAGATATGAGAAATTGCAAAACTTTTATGTAGAATGCATGGTGACAGAGAAACTGAATCCAACCCAAACTTCAATTTTCTGATCGTGCCCTCACAGCAAGATAAATGTGGCAGTTACATAAATCATTTCTGGTTTGATTAGCCCCTTCCCTTTTAACTTTTTAATTTAAGTTTTTACTGGTCATCTTTATACTGATTAAACACACTTTCTTGTTGGTGAGTGAGAAACTTACCCGGGATTCCATTATTACAGTTGTAACACGAAACGTTTTCCCTTGCCACGTAAATGCCACCATGGCCTCATCACGTTGGCATGTGGCCAGTGCAGTACTAAGCATCCCTGAGAAATATCAACAGGATTGGTCCAGTCTGCAGGGAAAGGCGGCAAGAAAACTGGTTTAGCACAAAGTAAGTAAAAATCAAGATCCAGAGGTATTTTTATACCTCTGGATATAAAGTTGTGTTTGTATGTTGTGGAGCTAAAATCCACATGTTGTCTGCATGTATCTGTTCTGTCAGTTAGCATAGTTTTCACATGTCATGCATGCTAGTTCTGCTCTGTAAGGAACGCCAAAGCCATTTGTAACACGTTACATTAGTAACTGCTTAGATTTGTTTTTTCCCCTTTGTTTGCTTGTTTGTTTGCTTTTTCAAAATGCCACCAAATAGAGAGAGGAACAGAGGGTTAGAATTATATTTTAAATCAGTGCCAACAAGGAAGGACACGAGTTTTTATACATTATCTGATCTCATCTTAGGTGTGATATCAACGTAAAAACAGTTGCTTGACTGAAATATTGTTGATTTGCCATGAAAACTATTTGATTAATGCTGTTTTTAAGTCGTGTTACAACCGTAGCTCAGGCTGTTACAATTGAGGCTCACATGCACTTCAATTGTAACATCAGACAGCGTCCACTTTTGGTTTAATTCCTCATGACTTGTTTTCTCTATTGACGAACTTTATGATAGTGGTTTATGATAGCAGACACATGTAGGTCGTTTGCCTGAAAATATTACATCTGTAGGTAAGAACATTTCTGAGTAAAAGAGTGAAAAATGAATAATTTTACAATTATGGCGACTCTCCCCTACAGTGTTGGGCAAGAAAAACAACAGCATTGGTCATTTGTTTAAATGTTTAAACTAATTATGTTAAAAGGGAAATTTGGGGTGAATGGTTGGCTGTATAAAGTGAGAGTCTGACATGAAAGAAAACTGTTTGCATCTGGTTTTCTAGCTAGAGTCAACATTGGTATCTTTTAATCATGACCTCAAATCTAACCAAACCTTCAGCATAGCGGGGCAGCTCAGAGAATGGTCATATGAATCATTTTTGTAACGGCTTTGGAAGACTGAAAAATTGTCAATTTCTTCTCCACCAACAGAGGAAGAATATGTACGGTTGGCCAGGAGACTCCCGGAATTAGCTTAGTCGTTCCGGAATAATAAAAATTCAGTCTGGAAGATTTGGGATGTTTTTCTACACTTTAAAACATGTTAAGGTGAAGTGCACGTTTGATCTCGGCTTTGAAAAAGCCAGCTGGCTAAATATGAGCCGCAGGGAAGATAGCAATGAAGGAGCTAAGGAGAAGTATTTTTGTGCATTTAATGAAAAGCGGTGTGAAGATGTGGGGTTCAGAATTTGGCTTTGCAAAGTGGATATTTTTTACAGCAGAAAACGAAACAAGTGAAGCTTAATTTTGGAAAGCATGAACCAGAAACTAAAGCAGGCAAACACAGGGCTGATACGGTGTGGATGCAAGTGTCACATCATTCACAACTGCCTTAAAAACAGAATGAAAGCCTTGAGTTTTGATGTTGAACCTACGGTGAATTTTCATCATCGGCAAAGAATGTCGCAAGCCTTGCTTCAATCTTTGATTTTCTGTAAATGGATTATCAAGAAGTGCTATTGCATGTTGTCTCAAGTTGGCTGTCACTTTTTGCCAGCTTCCTCTCAGAGTTGGAAGAACAGTGCAGAAAGGTGTTGAGGCAAGCCTCCTCTCCAGAGAAAGCTGTCACTGCCTTTATGTCACATGTATTGTCACAACTTGATGTGTTTGTTCCAAACAGCAATCTTGTTGCAGAGAAATTATGCCACCGTCACAAAATGACATTCTGTCATGGTTGACCTTCGTTCTAAACTGATCAGAAGGAAATAGGATGAGTTTTACAGTATGGGAATAATGGCAGCGCAATTCTCAGAAAGGTTGCCCCAGCAGAAGCTCGAAAATTTTAACAAGAAGCAGCAGCCACACTGATAAGGTGCATCACCTATTGAGAGAAGTGGTATGACTATGACAGTTCATTTTATGAACCATTGCCAGTTCTGTCACTTGAAGCCCCTGTGACATGGACCAAGCTTGAGAGCCTTGCTCTTGCTCTGCCACAAACAGGCATAAACATACTGTACTGTGTTGTTGCCTAAGTGCACATGAGAGAAGTTTGCCTTCAGGGCTTTCTGCCAGAAAGCCTTTAGAAAGTCAGGTGACATAGTATAAAGAACGACAGAGTCCATGTAATGAGGAAGTCTGGGAGGAAGAATGGGTCAAACATTGGACTTCAACCCAGGAGATTGCTGTTCGTATCCTGTGTGAAAATTAACTTATTATTTTAACCCAAATCTTTTCCTAAACCTAATCAAACTGCGACTGTTTCACAACGTTAACCACATGTTAGAAAGGCAAACTTCTCCCACGTGCTACAGGAGGAGGTAAAAACACAAGATTGCATTGATCAGAGATGGATGAACATTCTGAAGCACCTACCTGATGAAAGCACACATATTAAAAAACTGTTCTCCTTTGCGCTCTCCATCTCAGTATCTGATGCCTACTGTGAGAGGGTCTTTAGTCTCATGACACAGCTTTGGACCAACGAATGGAACCCAAACCATAATCTTTCCCTAAACCTAACCAAGTTGTTTTTGTGCCTAGACCTAACCAAACCTGAATCATAGCGTTCACACATCATTAACATAGACTTATTTTTCAACAGTGATTTGTAATAGTTTTGGAAGGCACAGACAAAGATGTCGCCCTGCTGAGAGGAGCAGCAGATCAGAAAACGCATCTATAAGTTGTTCTAGAGGGCATGGACAAGCGACGTATTTTGTAGTTAAATTTGGAGTAATGAGTTTTAACTACTTATTTCTGTTGTTGATTAATTAGCAGTTTTCATAGTAATGTTTAAGGAGTAAGTATTTTTCAAGTAACTTTTCAATACTGATTATACATTTGCATAACTGCCTAATTTCACACATCCATTTGTTTAATATATTCACTGCACACATCTGCCATCATCTTTATTTTATTTTTTTCATTTTTTAAACTTGTTTTTTCTATGCATGCAAATATGGAACACCATGTTGGATGTAGTATTCATTTGGGGTTATTCTACCAAAATAATGTGTAAATAAATAATACTTTTAAAATGACTACATATGCTTTTCCTCCCCTTCTCTTTCTTCATCTCCTCTCCTCTTAGACGCTCACAAGTCTCATAATCCTTGGGGAAGGCCGGGGCTTTGCCGTCGAGGGATTATTCAAGTTTGGGGAATAATGACCCCCTTATCTCTCTCAGGCTCTTTGCAGAAGCTCCTCTTGGGCCCTGTCAGTTCCAGGCCCTCCAGTTTGGATGGATATATCAGTGGAGATCCCTCCCTCGCCATTACACGCACATCCTCATCTCACTTTCCCCGCCTTATGCCCTTTTCTAGCTGATAATACCTCATTGTGGAAGCCATAAAAAGAGGGAAAGTTATCTCATTTTCACCTGAGGTCATTTTTAGGGGGTGGACTTTTTCTTTTTACTAATGGCTCTCTAACTTTGCTTCCCTCCGTCTGTGGTCTTGTCCTCTTTCTCTCCCTCTCTTGCACTCTCTCTCTTTCTCATTCTCTCTCAGACACACACACTCACTATATCTCACCCTCTTTCTCTTTGTGCTGCGTTGGGATAATAGGCTTCAGCTGTGAACAGTGGTCTAATTTGAATTCCTTTTATTTCCAGCTAGTCCAGCCACCGTACATCTGTAAATGCCTTTAGAGATATTGTCCATTCAATGTCAATTGAAGTTAATTGTCCATTGACTTCCTCACCTCTTCCATACACTTATTATTGACTCCATGAGGGGATTATCTCATTGTGAACCTCCGCAAAAGGGGCCCTAATGTCAATTTGACAAGTAGGTGGGACAAAAAAGGTTTTAGATTTAGTTATTTCATTGCAGTGTTATAAGGTATTCACATGTTGGGTTTTCTAATGAATATAGTCCTGGTGGTGATACACTCTAATGGTTGCAAAAACTGTGCCTGGTACCATTAAATTAAGTTTGGTCATCGAATTTGTGCTCTCATTTGTGGTTTTGGTTTGTAATTACTTATCTACAAGAAGAATCATATACAGGTGTGCTGGTTAAGCGGTGCTTTAAAATCAACAGAGAGTAGAGCTAATGCTGAGAGAATATTAAACAAACAGTCACTTACAACTGTGACTGAGAGCCATTTTCTACTGCTGGAACTTTTCCAGGAATACAGGAATTCAGGAACCTGTGTTCTGACTGTAGGAACCTAGGTCTAAATTTTGTTTCATTCAGGGCTCCATAAAACGTACATGCTATCTTTAGTTGTAGTATTTCCTGGGTGTTATCAGGGTGGAAGTTGCAGTGCTGAACGTTGCTGACTGGTCAAACCAGGCCAGTATCCATAGTAGGAATTATACTCATATTTTAACAATTCCGCACTTTACGATTTATGTCCAATGCAATGTTAGAGCAGTAGTGGTGTGTCTTGTACATGTATGAAGCGAGGCAGAAAGTAATGGTGTTTTGGTAGCCTAACCCTAACCATACCTTAGCCATAGTTTATTGCCAGAACCATGATCTTTCCCTTACCTTAACCATACCGTAGTTGCCACGTAGATATTGCAGAAAGCGGGAACCTCTTCGGTGACGACTGACGTCTATGTCAAATGCTTCATGTACGCCATGATTTATTCTCTAACTCTGTTTCCGTTGCACTGTCACATTTTACTTTAATTGATACACAACCTTTCCACCTTAGCCAAGCGTAACAACATTTTTGCAATATTTCAACTTTTTCCACTCAAGTTTTTAATGTGCAGATTGGAACTTTGCGTAACAAAAGTTGGATGGAAACACACTTATTGAAGGCAATCTGGGGTTTCGCTAAATCATCTAATATTGATGCTCTTGTCTGGCAGTAGTGTTGGTCAAACCCAAGCCTCGAGGCTACAGATGGAAATTTCTTGCGCATTGTTAGTTGACATTTATTTAAGTTATGTTGTAGGCTTTTCAAAAAAAAAATTGGACAGATAACGAGTGAGTGAAGTGGAAAGAGAGCGACAGTTAAGACAGTGATCAAGACAGTAAGTGAAATGAAACAATTTATTTGCTAATTGTTTCAGTGCAGTTCATCACTATTTCAGATTTTAGTCTACCTTTCTACCTCTGCAGGCCATTTCCCGAACACCCATTCAAGCATCACAGCAAATAACAAGGAAACAATGTAACGCTTAATGCATCTGTCGTTGTCTCATTGCATGAAAGAAAAGGTGTGACATTTTCCGCTATGGACTTAACTTACATAAATGCTCACGGTTCCTGAGGTGTAGCGGAAAGGACTTTTAGTTCCTGATTTAGGTTAGTTTAGTTTCTGGGGCTCCTTAGTTTCTGAGACAATTTGGTGGAAAAGGGCCAGTAGAAAAGTGCAAACATCTCAGCTCTTACATAGCTGACACACGTGAATTTTATCTTGCGAAGGTAAGAGTAGACTGCAGGCTCAGTTGATCAAGTGGGAGCACATGGTGACAGCGGCAGAGTGGAAAGAATGATTAGGATTCATAATGAAAGACAGCTCTGAACCCCTCTCTTTCTCCCTGTCTCAGATTTATTGTCAGTAAACTCTACAACCCCTTTTCAATGTAACTACTCCAAAACTTTTCTTAGATTTCATGTATTTCTTGGCAAAATCAACTGTTGGGATCAGGAATCATGAGAGAATCATCTCATGGATAAGTAGGCAGGGGGGTATGTTTGTTCTTGGTAGACCAGTGAAAAGACAATGATGAGTGAACAGGACAGGCTCACATGTTAGCAGGAGGTCATTGTAAAGGTGTTTGTTTGCTGCAAAGGATGCCTCCCCTCTTCTTGTGCAACTGGTTGTGCAGGGAGAGAAACCCAGAAAAATCCTCCTTAAAAAAACAATATGTTTTTTTTTACCATATTGTAATGTAAAAATGTATGTAAAATATTGTCATTTATACATTTTGTTTTTATGTTATTCCATATAAATTCTGTATTTCATGTTCAATCAATAAGAGATGGTTAGAATAACAAATAAAAGACGGACATGAAACAACAAAGAAACTTTCAACATCTTGTTTTTTTTTTCTTTTAATAGAAGTCACTAAGCACTGAGCTCAGTTTCAGAGTCTGATAAAACTTTCAACTGTCATTTAGTAAAAATTCATCATCTAATTGCCTGAGAGGAAGAATCACATGCAAAAAAAAATAAAAAAATACAGAGGTAAATTCCAATTATTTCTCTTGTACAAATGCACTCTTCCACTGCTGGCATTGTGAGTGCTGACACCTATCACCTAACCTAATAACATCCTGCACCACATACATCATCCCCGGATTTGATTATAGATCTGATTTATTTATTTGTTTAGTGCTGAAACCCTACCTTCATTATTTTCCCTTGTAAATAATTCAATAAAAATGTCAACCACCGCCCTGCTCTACATTAATATTATGTGTAATAAAGATAGTGGGAGGGAGCAGCTGTATACAGGTAGAATGGTGAGAAATAGACATATAAACACACTCGGTACCATCAGAACAGGTATGTAATATGACATGCTAAAACAATATGGCCAGTTTTGTAGAATAAGCACAGGTATCACGCTTTACTGTCAAATTACAGATGATATTTGATAAATGATGTGCCAAACATGCAAATGTCATCTTGGTGTGCCGTATAAGTCACTACATTAAAGAAGAGAGCAGCACTCTTTGCATTGGAGTTCATATTGGGCTTGTACATGCCGTTTCCCATTTTATATCATGAACAGTTTCATGAAGTGAACATTAACTGCGATGTGTGAAATTTCAGGTTACATCTCCCCTTAATGAAAGGTTGATTAAGCTTAAATGTGACCCAATGTTTTACCGCAACTGAGTGGAATAAGAAAAAATGAACCTTAAACAATGCTTTAATAATGGGTCAAATGACAATTTAATATGAAACAGTAGCTTGCATTGTCAGACCCACAAAGAAGTATCACCCAACTCTGCTGCTATAGCCTTTTAGCCTCTTTTAGGTCACTGTTTTGGTTTTCTGGCCTGCAAATTTTGATCTCATCAACCTCGCTTCCAGCTGCAGCAGGCAGCTGTTTGCCCAGCACCAAACTACACACGGATAAAGTTAGCAACTAGTATCTAGTGCCAGATTTTTTTTTATTGATGTTGATACTGAATGTGTCTGAAAACTGTTTTTGTTTTTCCACAATATCCACTCTTGAAGTGCAATACTCATAGCAAGTAAGTGTGCTAAACTCTTTTGGTTATGTGTAGAGACTCATACTACTTGGTTAACTCAAGATCTAAGAATATATAAATCAATTAAGTTTCTTTGTTGGGGTGGGGGCGTAGCCCACGTGATCTTCAAGATTTCTGTACATTGTAATTACTGTAACACCTGTATATTCACCTCTGATAAGCACCATGCAAATTCACCATGAAGTCTTCTTTGCAAATTGTGGAATCATTAAAAATTTAAAATATATCTATAATGACAAAGTAGTATTAATGTTCTTTACAGGTGTACCCTGTTTTGTACTTTTTCACTCGGTCCATACTGTGATTTGACAGTATTTTCCAGCCATCTGTCTTGAGGTCATTGGGGGCCCGTATGTGTGTGAGATGTCTGTTTGGCTGTCGTGAGCTAATACAGTCCTGCTGCACATGAGACCTGAGATAATCAATACTCTGTCAGACATACTTAGAGCACCTCTGTGTTAAAGCAGCTGTAGGGAGGGTCTCCTCTGTCTCGGATAGAGATGAAGCCACCAACCTCGCGTCCCCCAAGAGCTCCCTCCTAAAGACAAGGGTCGCCGCTCTCCAGTTCTAATCTTCTCTAGCTTTAGAGCCACATGCTCACAAAAAATATAAAGAAATAAAAAAAAAAAAAAGGCATTTGCACTCAGGGGAGGCTCATACTTGTAGATGTGGCTGCTGCACAATAATTACAGGCAGGCTGGTAGGTGAGGAGGAATATGATGGTACCATTTGAGATGGTAAATTGATTTTCACTTAGTATGGAGCACATGTTATTACATTACACATTTTAAGGGAAAACAGGTATCAATGGGGATAGGAACACACAATTTATTTTTTGACAATGTGAATTTGCATCATCTCTTTTGCATCCTGTAATTTGACACTCTAATTGGCAAAAGCAGTGTAAAGCAAGACAGTGTATGGTCAAAAACATCTCCAAATCAGATTTACCAGATGCTATCAGATGAATGCACGTGTCTTGCTGTGAATGCTAAATTGTGGCTCTCTCATCTCGGATACTCCAGAATTGCAAGTAAATCCCAAACACAGAGCATTCTCATTTCAATCCATAAACCATCGTCAGGATGTTTCATCTCTTTAGGATGGATAGGGCCTGTTTCATTCAAGCCTCCCATCTCAGGGTTTCTATAAGAGCACGTGGCTCATTATTGGGTTTCATCTCGCACCATATTTTCTCCTATGGGAAATCCATTGTTTCAGTATAAAAAGCATCTCATTTCACTCTCTGATTTGTTTACTTGGCTAATGGGACCGCAGTGTCCTTTGTTGAGCCTTTGCAGAGCGTGACAGAGCTCTGCTGTATTGTGGGGAGAGTTTGGCTAGAAGAGAGGCTGAATCTCAACATTTGATATCAGGGAGGCTTTTCATGCTAGATTTAATGACTCTTCACCAGCTGACATAATTGCACTTTCAGATTTTTAATAAGAATTTTAACATAATAAGAGAGTAATGTGCAGTGTCGTGAACACCACTTTTTACAAATGCTTTCCTTTTTAACTGTGATAATAATAGTAATTACAAAGATAATATGCTTTAATTGCTAGGAGGGGATAAATTACTTTTTTCCCCCTAATCCCATATCTGCTAGCAGCCTTCTCCTGCTCTCATTGTTTGGTCTTGCAACAGGTTGCATCAGACATTAAAGGAATATTTGAACGTATAAACAAGCTGTTGGTCATACACAGTATCAGCAATGCTGACACTCGTAAAAAGTATTCATGATTTAAGTCAAGCGGTGAGAAATGACGTCAAGATAATTTTCTGCCACAGGGACATCACTGACTCTATAAATTTTATACTGTACATCCTGCAGAAGTGATAATCCACATAAATTGTGTTATCATTTCTATGATTCAGCTGCCCTCACAATATACAATATTGAGCTGTTTTTGTTTGCTCACATACATTAGAGCACTGTGGAAAGTTTGGAAGGAAAAAGGTGCTACCATCTTTTCGCAGTCAGGTAAAATCCATGTAATTCCAGTCATGTTGAAGTATTTAACTTTCCTCAGACTCAAGACTAAGGCTGTGTCCGAAATCATTCACTCCTCACTACATAGTCCACACACTGAGTTTGCCATTTTGTAGTGGTGTCCCAGTGTATAGTGAATTATTATGAATTATTATACCCTATCAATATCAGACGGATGAGGAGAGAAAGCAGGGCAGAAACGTTTTTTTCATTCATTTTGCAGATGAGCTCACTATATAGTGCTCTACATACAACTTCCTAGATAGTGAGTAGGGAGTAGTGAATGAGTGAATGATTTTGTACACAGCCTAAGAGTCTACAGCCATGCTAGCGGCTCGCTAGCATCGGTGCTTTGAGCTAAATGCTTATGTCATCATGCTAACATGCTCACAATGACAATGCTAACATGCTGACGTTAAGAAGGTATTACCGTGTTCACCATCTTAGTTTAGCGTGTTAGCATGATAACATTAGCATAGTAGTACTAAACAATATAACACCAAAGTTATTGCTATTCATCCCAAGGGCAACATGAATGTGTGTGCCAAATTATATTGGCAGTCCGCCCAATAGTTGTTTTGGGACATTTCATTCAATGTCACGAATGTGAACCTCATTGTGGCGCTAGAGGAAAAGTCAGGGGGCCATCAAACCCATTAGGTTTCATTTCCTGGGGACCATGAATTTTTTTACCAAATTTAATGGCAATCCGTTGAATAGTAGTTTAGATATTTAAGTACAGACCAAAGTGGTGGACTAACTGACAAACCGACAGACTGACATTGCCATCCACAGAGCTATGCCATTAGCATGGTTACAAATAAAGCTATAAACAAGATTGGTTTGCAAAGTTCCTGAAAACTAGACATCATAGAGATACTGAATGAGTTTTTCACTTGCCAACAGTGATACCACCAAAACTTGCCAAATGTACAATCATGACATCACAACAACATACTCTGTACTTTAGTTCAGTGAATGATGATGCCAGCTTGGCAGAAGCACAGCTCTCTTTGGCTGGCTTTATCAGAACACAGCATTGCTTGAGCTGTTGTCAGAGTAGAAAATGCCTTTTTCTGCATCTGTCACTGAGTCTTTGGGCCATCACAGGGTGAAATGCCCATTGTTTTGTTTATACAATATCAGAGGTGCCGGCACCTTAATCTCAATAAAGAGGGCCATTGGACTGAATTATCTGTATGATTGCCCTTTAGAACTGCTGTCAATGCTATTCTCCTTATCCTGCCTCTCAAAGCCTCTCTCCCTGCAAGAAGTCTATGTGAGGGGAATACAATGCAGGCAGTTCAGACGCCACAAAAGGGCATTGCATTAGAAAGCCATACCTCTGCTGTGTGACCTTTGCCTATGCTGGGGAGGTCGGTTGAATCCCTGTGGACTCCCAGTCAGCTCCAGTCAGGTGAACAGAATAGATTCTAAATCGGTGATTCGAGGTGCGCACGTCAGCGAGCACCCAGGCAAATGGCAGGTTATTGTTTTCCCTCTTTACACTTTTGAATGCTCGGCGTGGGTGGTGGGACACCGAACTGTGCAAAATGCATGAACCTGTGTCTCACACCTGGATGTGACTGAGATATGAATCCATGTAAACATGAGGTAGAGAATGTTTCACCTTTATTCCAATATGTATAAGTAGACTGTATTCTTTTTCTATTGTGGCCATGCTGTAATAACAATTTCTTGGTGCTAACATGATGTTTCACTAATCTTGTGTAATTATGTCTATTATATGTTGCAGTTATAAATAAATTGCATATCAGCACTTATCTGATTAAGGCTGTCAAAACATCTAAAGATCCTAACAATCATTCATAAGCAGAGGGCCTCATTTTGCATTATTTTCTCAATGAACTGAGGATCAATCTTTTTCTGAAGTAGAACTGATACTGTATCTATGCCTTTAGGTCTGTCAAAATGGAGGATGAAAGAGAGAGCTGCACTTAATTGCGTGAAAAAAAGATTTCAGTTTCTGAACCAATGAGTCATCGTGGGCTAGGAAGATACGCCGAAGCCCCCGGAGACATGAAGAGAGGGGATTGTAAAAGCCTAAAATGGGATCATCTTGGCTGAGCTTTTTTTTACCCCAAACAGAATGGGATAACAATTCAAACACTCAAGTACAGAATGCTGTCTGCTGTAATATGGCCATGACTCTATCTCCTTTGACAGTACTAAAATACAATATGTAGCATTTCAAAATGCACCTCTGTTGTGCCTTGCTCTGCTCAGTTACATCGTACTTTTTTTTAAACCAACAGATTGGTGCTGCTTTGTGCACACCAAAACACTATGATAGGCAGATGTTAGTTTTTAAACCTGACACTGGCCTGGTTAAAGTTATTTCATTATATATATATTTCATGGTTATTTCTACTTCTAATAAGCTATTAGCTAAATAAGATAAAGTGAGAAACAAAATCATCAAATCATTAGCGCTGATGTGGCAGATGTCTTGCTCAGAGCTGTCGCTGTCAGCATTACCATCATTAACACCACCATTATCATTAACACACTTCTTTTTCAACATTTTTTTTGTGCAAATCGACAAATTACAAAACGCAACATACTTCATTAAACAAGTTAACAAATCAGGACTAAGTACCTAACAAGTATGCGCTGTTGATCTGCTTCTAAGTTTGATTTGCAGCCGAATTCTTTTGTTTCCCATTCCTCCATGTGAATGTCCAATCTGTGCTGGTATTCTGTGCACGCAGTTACAGCAAAACTAAAACAATTTAGCTGCTGCCCATATGGCATCATACAGCAGTTGACTTTTATATTGTTTCTCTTGGCTTTTTTTCCCCATTTTATCTTCAAAGAAAGTTTCAATTCCCCCATGATCACACAGCACCATCATCTGCACTCACGTTGGCAAACATGTTCCAACAAATCGTCCACAGTTAAACTCACAGTGAGGTGTTCTGTCTAGCTGGCACTGGAGCCACAAACGCTACCAGCCAACTCTAGCTATTGGCTACGAGCAGCATGTAGCTGCGGCTAGTAGTGCTAGCAGGGCGGCAGCACCATCATCAGACTGAGCTTCTGCCTCTTTTTGAAGTATTTCCACCGCAGTGAACTCTGAATCCTACAAATCTGATTTGACTGTGACAAAATGTTATAAAATGTAATAGAATCTGTACTGTTCATTGCGCAAACTGTTAAGTTGTTTGGCTGTCCGAAATGCAGCTCCCCACTCCGATGGTAGAGTGAGCGGTAGTGATGCCTCCAGGCAGTGAAGAGGAGGCTAAGCTTATTTCAGTCAGACTCTCCCAGTAGTTCTTTTGCAGTGAAGACAGTTGATGGTGGCAGCAGCAGAGAACATGAGCTGTAGATGTGGATGTGTGGATGTTTACTACATCTATTAAAAGTGTGATCATTCACTGGTTTGTATTATGCTAATCCATATGTAAACAAACACCAGTAGCCTGCAGCTATGGCGGATGGTACCATGGTCTTGTCATTTGAAAGTAACCACAACCAGTTCCCAACTTATAAATACATGTCAACATTACAACTGCATTCTGAAAGCCCTGAGACGACCTACTTTGCTTTGAATAATATCTACACATAAAATGGGTGCTTCTCTTTGGCTAAAGTTATCAGTCAAAGTTACAACATCATATTTTTTGTTAATCTTGTAAATGCACACTATTTTTTTGACCAGACATGGCCAACTGCAGATCACACAACTGTAGCTCAGCTGTGGAGAGCATAACACACGTTATTAGTAACACTAGAACTTGAGTTGTTATCTTGATTCGTGACTAGGGGTTTCCGCTTGCTACTTTCAATCCCACACGACATGAATGCCGCATTATTTCCTGCAGTAACTGTAGAAGCAAACGCACCATGATGTTGATTCTCAAACTCGGGAAGTGTGTGTTAAAGTGTTGAATAATGATACGATTGATTGTATGGTGCCTCCATGAATACTACAGTATATGACCTTGTCATGCACTGTGCTATTCTGTAGGCTATTGTCAGGAACATGGTGACTATTCTGAAGACCTCATCTTTGTAGCAGAAAAACAAAGCCATTGTATCAGAGACTATTAAAGATCATATTAATGTCAACTTTCACAGATTTTAAAAAGATATTTGAACTTTTTTTGTGAAAAGAACATGTCAGATACAAATTATTAATCAAAGTAAAGCAATTTATATACATATTAAATATGTCTGGAGGGGACCCACTGCTGCTGCACCACTAAATACTGTAATGGCCAGCTATGGAACTGTAACGGTCGTACCAGAATATGAAGATATGAACTCGTACTGGAAATAACCCAATTTATAAAGCCTAGGAGAACACTGATAAAGAAAGAGACTTCTGTGATGGATTGTAAACAATACTCAGATCCTATTCGGGAGGTTTTAACATTTTATAGCATTCCCTCAAGACTACATTTTCATTGTAAAATTGCCCCATGGGCTTTGACACTGCTGCCAGCTACTTATATTTATAGCAATCTTTTAATATTCCTCTTCTTTCTCTCCTCCTGAGTGTATTTTATTGCTCAGTTAAGATTCCCTGTCTCAACTGTTGACCTCTGCACTGAGTAGTGGTTTGCACAGAATCAAAGGCAGAGATGATTTTAATCACTCTTTTAACTGTTCAACAGTGGTTATGAGGTTAAAATGGGTGAGAAAGGACAGCGCAGAGAAATGCAATTTACTGTTCCATCCAATACACCTAGTTTTTTGTTTCCTGCCAATGTGAGTTGAAGATTTAAAGTCAGTCAGGGCCCAAAGAAAAATGATTAGATATTAGAGTTAGAGCCACACTAGGCAGCATCATACTGGCAGCTCCTGTTGGCAGAGGAAAGGTGGCTGTTTAAAGCTACATTAATCAATTTTCTGGCCGCTATAGGCCAGGAGAAGTCCAAAAGAAGCCTGAAGACAAATGCACATCTCTGACGTATTACCACCTATTAAAGTTGTTAGGGCTAACATGTGAACATGAATCCAATAATCCTTCTTTTTCAGCAGCATCAACATATACAACATATATATTTATATTAAATCTTTAGTGCCAGATTGACGCAATTTGTGTCAGTTCCTTTTCAGAGTCATAAGTTGAGTGGCCAACAAGGGCAAACAAAACATTTCCTTTAGGAGAAACGGGCTGCAGCTGCAGCAGAAACGATGCAAAGTCAAAAAGACATACGAAAAGCCAAAACAAATACAACAACAGAAATGTGCTGCAAATGAAAAAAACATGCTGCAGAAAGCCAAAACAAATACATTAGCAAACACACTGCAAATACGGAAACGAACACACAAACCCAGAAAACAAATGCAACAGAAAAATGCTGCATATCCAGTCAACGCAACAGAAGTTCTCCAGGCCTCTAGGGGGAGCTCTAAGTAGAACAGCTTGATTTTCAACCTGAGAGAGTTAGACCAGACGAGAGAGTGCGTTTGTTTTGGACTGAAGCGAGAAGAAAAATGTGTGTATTCTTTCTTACATTTGGCCTTAGTCTTTTCCCCCCTAGAGTCCTGTTTCGGAAGCTGCAGCACCATTCTCCCAATGGAAATGTTTTGAGCCGTTGTAGCGCATTGTCCCTTATCGGCCACCGTACATAACTCAGATTCTGCATGACTTACACTTTCAGACAACATCATTATCTCCAATGTAAATCATGGATAAACATTCATTCATCTGCTTAGAAACCACAGAAAAAAGACTTTCCTTATAATTTCAGATCTTACTTTATAATTATCATGTTTTTAAGTCTCCAGTATCAAAAGTAATCCAGTGATAGTTGTCTGTATGGCCATGTATGTTTCCCTGACTACTAACAGCGAATTCTGTATGACCTTTCATTATGTTAATTTGCCAAAATATAAAGAAATATAGGAAAAATAACAGCTAACTCACTGACTCCATGGCAACATTATACTTCCTGCTTGCATACTCGAAAGCATTATGGCATGATTATCCAACAAATAAAAGTAACAAAAACAATAACGGAGACAAAATCCATTAACATTATTGTTTTTGCTTTGCTCTATTAGTTGTTTTTTGTTTGTTAGTTACATTACTAAGGCTTAAAATGTCCAGCTAACATGGTCCTTCTATCCCTGGAACAATCACACCTTTCGTTATCAATACATACAGTATATCTGCTGTGTTGATAACGTGTGGACATACGGGCAAAAAAGTCACACAATTTAAAATTTCATGTATAGTACAATTCATTTCTGGGTACCCCAGCTTATTCTGAATACAACAATGTGTGGCATGCCTGGCTAAGACATGTACTGACTCTGATAAAAGCCTGTGAATAAAGGAAATGAAAACCAAGCAAAAGCCAAGGGTTCAAATGGTTAATTAATGTAACTTTAAACCTACAAATCTGATCAAAGATGATGTCAATATGTCGGTAAAACTTGCACAAAACCACTTACAACACTTTGATGTGTGATGCCACAAAGAATAGGGATCAGAGATGCACAACACGCAAAGTTTTTGATTGATTCTTTAGTGTGATCAATCAAAAACATAGAAAAGTGCTGTAGCTTTAATGTTAACCAGTGTTTGTGTGTCTGTCAGATTGAAATAGTATTCTATGCTGTGTGTCAAGAAAAAGAAAGTAGGGGAAAGGACGGACACAAAGAACATATTTATTTATATGTATGCGTGTGTGCATACATACATGTATGTACAGTGTGTGTATAAGTGAGAGTTTTAATTAAGTGTGCAGCATGTGTGTGTTTATCTGAGTGTTAGCCAAAGTGGGCTGGGATGATGCAGGAGAGGTCCTGCTCGGGAGCGGCAGCCAGGGAAAACATCTGGTCTTCATCAGGCACAGAGGCCGGGAGCAGGCTGACAGATGGTGAAGAGGTCTCTGCACAATAGGGAAAGCCCATTGCCTCCAACACAACACCAGAGCCATTACCACCCACTCTCACACACACACACACACACACACACGTACATGTACTGGCAGTCAGATAAATAATGTAGATATACCTGGCACACACACATGCACACACATGTCATCAAAACTTTAAAAATCACCATGTATTACTACATGAGATGGTCATTTTCAACAATGGAAAAGGCAGCGACACCAGAGTGAATCACACACCTGTGACGCAATTCCAGCTGTGACCCAATGGGCTGAATTTAAAGCAACAATTCCTTTAAATACACATGAGAAGCTTCATTTTTATGGAGATGCAAAGCCAACAGCAATGCAAATGAATGTCATTTTCTCTCTCTTGCAAAATGTAGTTATAATATGCTTTAATAACTTTAATACGATGTTTTGCAGTAATGGAAAGAGAATTGCTGCCTGGACTACATTCACTGGCATAGGTTTTTGCAGTTCAGGAAGTGTGACACTCTCAGGGCGTTTTCACACCTATAGTTCGTTTGCCCTGGTCTGAATCAGTTGATGACTTTGTAAACTTGTATGTACTGTTGTTCAACATTTACTTAATATTTTAACCCAAACCATGATCTTTTCCTAAACCTAACCAAGTAGTTTTGGTGTCTAAACCTAACCAAACTGTGGTTAAACTGTTGGTTTAGGAAAAGATCATGGTTTGGGTTAAAATAATAAGTAAAGTTTCACACAGGACACAAACAGCAGTCTCCTGGGTGGAAATCCGGTGTTTGACCCACTCATCCACCCCGACCTCCTTGCTATGAGGACTTTGTCGCTTTTTATACTACAACACCTGACTTCCTAAAGGCTTTCTGACGGAAAGCCTTCAAGGCGAACTTCTCCCATGTGCTTCGGGGCTAACAGTGGTCGAATGTTCACAATTCCCTTGTTTTTATTTAGTTCTACTTTATTTAATCTCACTCTCTCCCCTTTACACAAACACAATTCCAGTATGAAACAAAACTTACAATGAAAATACTCCATATATTATTAAAATACATATAACTCACTGTTGCTTTCACAGCTAAAATTCAGTCTTCAAAAACTAAGGTAAGAACTCTGTTACAAACTGTGCTGCAGGCTTTAGAGTTTATCCCCAATTAACACTCCTGAACGTGACTGCATTTTCCTTCTTTTAAGGTTTGTGCCACTTATCACATACAGTATCTTTGATGTCTAAACCACCAACACCATGGACTCCCTGTGTTAGTTCAGCTGTGTGCTATTAGGTTGTCGGCTTGGTGGGTATCACCTGTCAACAACCACTGGGTGTTTGCCTGAATCTCTCAGCCTCCTACCAGCCTTTAAGTTTGTGCTGCTGCTGTGAAGTGATTGATGACAGGTCAGCCACCAACGGCCTCGCAAAAATTTCCAATTCTTCCACAGGGAAATTGCTCATTTCTTCACAAGTCTATTTCAATTTTTGCTACATGGCAACGTGCTAAGTTTATGCATTATGCTGGCACCTGGACGCAGAATTGTGATGAATTACGGCACACGTTGGACAGAGTAGAAAAAAATCTATATATTAATTTGGTGTTACTTTATTGTTTGCTTTTTTCTCTTGGATGGCTTGTCAAAGGGGGTATTGTTGCAAGGTAATATAAAAGTAAGCAGGTGTGACACTCTTATTTAGATAACCACCTCACTCCCTCATTCTTGCAGTTTCTACATGACTACAACTGCGACATTGTCGAGGGCTCTTTTTTTAAGTCCCCCTGCCTTTTTAAAATACAGAAATGGTATCCTATTTGCTGCGGTGTGGGCTTCAAAGAGGTTATTTGTCATCATACAGATTTATGCTGTCATTCAGGGACATTTATATCACTTTAAGCTCTTTGGGTGTTCCAGCTCTGGTGCTGGGCAGACAATCCTGCAGGGACCCGAGCTTCTCTCTGTTTCATTTTCTTCCTTTTTGTATTCCTCCCCTCCATCAGAGAGGAGTGAAACTGTAATGATTGTTACTGCTTCAAAGGGCACATGTTGTAACAGCGCTAAAACAAAATGGGATCTGGTTGGGCGAGTGTGGCCGGGCTTAACCTGGAGAAGCGCTCCTTCGTGATTAGCTTGTGACAGGTTCAGCAAAAACAGGACGAGCCTTTCTCATCAGGACGTCTTTTCAGGTTTGATACCAACACACATGAATTTATCAATTCAATTTAACAAGCACACCACAGAGCATTTCACATTTTGATGACTGACTGAGGTGACTTCTTGAGGGACAAAACAACTGCTTATATGAATGCAAGCATCTTAACCCCAGGTCTCTGTCATTTTTTAGGTCTATGTCATTTAGACACCTCCAGTATATAAGACAAGCTGTATGCATTGGACATTCAGTTGTTGAAACTTCCAAAGGATCCTCACATACAGTAAGCCGCTACCCTACTGATGCTCTGATGGTGCCAATCGATTTCTGACAGCTGGAACTATTTATTTAAAGACATACGCAGAGTGTAATTATTCCCTTGAACATACAGTATATATTTATCCTGATATAGGTGCCCAGCAAGTATTTTATTGATTACTGCTATGATCTAAGGCCTTACCTAGTCCAGTGATAATCTTGTATTGACCCAAACATTTGCAGGAACTAAGCAAAGTGGTATAAGTAATACTCAGTAACGATGACAGCGGTGGTGAAAAGTTTCTTTGTTTGAGCTGAAACATTAAAAAGTAAAATCATATAATGTGATATAGTATGTAAGAAAGTTTGCCAGCATCTCTGGCCTGTTTGCTGTAAACCACAAGCACCCAGAAGCACTATGTGCATCCATGACTGCTGAGGAAGCTGTGCTACATAAAGTTCCCCAAAGTAATTGAGCAGTCATTATGCAGAAGTCTGCTCTGATGTCCTGCAAATTGCCAATTGCTTAAGAGAAGTTATATCAGACAGTCAGACAGACAGTGTTTAAAAAACATTTAAAGTAAATGGCTTTGTGTGACAAGGAGGTTACTGCAGGGCAGAGCCACACCGACACTCCCACTGCAATCACACAGCAGTACTGAGAGAGTGGTAAAGAAGTAGGCCTGCTACAAGCATTAGGTTAGCCCTGTGACATTTTCCACCTGAGGACGGAATGAAAGGAAAGTGTAGCGCTATTCAGAATATTCAAGCACTGTGTGAAATAAATGGATGACTTATTGTTGACATTTGAGGATGGTTCTTGATGTTTCAAAAGGAAGAAAGTAAATCATGACCAATCCATCATTCTATTTTCTTTTTTTGTGCAGTTTTTTTCATTTCTTTTTTTCATTTTTGATAGGAGAGAATATTTTGGATAGAGAACCACTTGTAAAGAACGAAAAAAAGAGTACAAAGCAGCTGTATTACAACATGTTTAATGTTTAACAGCATGAAATACACTCTTTTATTGAAATAACATTATTCACAATTTGGTTATATAATATATTATTTACTCTAGCTTTGACAGGAAAGGAAACTGAAGCACGTCCAGCACTCCAGACTGAAACATGTTTTTACAACATTTTAAATCTGCAAAACAGAAATTGTGCAGTATGTGTGTGTGGGAGCCTCTTCCCGCCCCACATCCTCTGAATATCGCCCCCGTTGCCAGGACGTCTTAGTAGCCACCACGTGCCTCCGTCACCCCAAGAAATAAAAGTCACTCTTGATTTACCTGACAAGGGCTCTTTGAGCTCTCCTTGGCGGTGCTGCCTCTGCAGTGAGACGAAACATTGAAATGTTTCTACCTGCCCTCCCTTGAAAAACATCCCCTCCCATTTTTTGTTTTGCCAGAGATCTCCTCTCTATTCGGGTGGTGTCTCAGTGTCTGGCAGTTGTTCAGTTCGGCTTGGTGCTCAATCTTATTAGAGGGCGGAAGGTGGTTCAGAAGGTTTACGGTGACACTGACAGACCCCAACCACTTACTCCCCCTGCTTCCTTTTTTTTTTTATTGATACACACACGACTGCACACTTCACATATTCACAGACGATGTAAACACGCGGCAACATGCCACACATGTAAAGTCAAGTTGACATTTCCTCAAGGTGTGTGTAATAGCTGATTACTTGCATATGGGAGAATCATTGTTGGCATGTTGCAGAAACGCCTGTGATTCGTAGCAGATCAGTCATCTGTAATACAATTTAAATATATTTCATCTGAACCCCGTGGCTCCCGGGCCTGTGACCTTGGCTATATGCTTCTCCAGAGGCTCCTTTTCAAAACAAGTACTGTTGACTTGTTGGTCATTTGATTTGTTGGGGGCATTTGCCTTGAATGTGAATGCGGGCTGAAACGCTGGCAGTGTTTTTCAAGGTTATTGTTTGTCTTTGGGCTTTTTATTTCCCTCCCAGATTTAAGCCATTTATAGAAGGAGCATAAAAGCTATGTCATTCCAGCTAGAGTAATACAGCACATTAGCACATTAACTATTGCCAAAGCTCAGGGGTATCAGCAATCAATGGATGAATAAAAAGAAAGGCTAGGCCGAGGTAAATAATGAGGCATTGTGAGGAGGGCTGTAAGCTGCTAATACCGCCAGTGAAGGCAGTAAGGCCATGCAGCAGTGATAGTCCACACACATTTCTGCCCCCGTGACTATTCTATGCATTTAGCCCCTGACGCTTTAATCCACCACCTTCCTATCATTCAAGATCCAGCAATGGGTTGTCCTGCTATAATTGTGTTTTATCGATTCTGGCTTTGGTCTGACGCCTAGATATCTCCTGTAAAAGGAGCTGCACAGATACAGTGAGTTTACCTGTAAAAATATTTCAATAAAAAAAGGCTTTGGGTATTAGGTTTTCCCAGGCCGACTTTGAGTTCCTGACACCCCCATGCCGGCGCTATTGATAGTGCCAACTCGCAGGCTAATGTGGACCCACGTTAATGCCTGTGCTTGCCCAGGGTTCAGAAGAGTTTGGCTCCAGTTGAACTGAGGAGAAAAAATACACGCTGCTTAGTGTTGATGTGTTATTGAATTTTTCTCTAAATATATTTCATACCCCAGGCTCTGTGCTTAAATGACAGACAGACAGGCTACTATGCTAATTCTGGCGCCGAGTACAAAGGTCCTAAACAGGGATAATGTGATGAAATCTGTTTCCAAACAGCTCTGAATTTAATGGCTCAGTCCCAGCAGGTTTGTAAGAGAGGTGCAACGGCTGGCTGCCTTTGAACTACAAGTCCTCTGTTCCCTGACTGACCGTCGAGATGCGAATCATCCTCCACTCGTCCTCTGCAGACATGAATTATAAAGGCTATCTCTCCTTTTTTTTTTACACCTTTTATTTTCCCTTGAGCCTTTTTCTCTTTTGGTCTTTAATGCCTTTGGGTAGGATATATTGTGCTGCTCGCTGCTTGTCTATGTGTGAGGCCTTCCCGTCTGTCAGCCTGTTGGCAGCACAGGGGCTTTGTGCATGAAATGAAGCGGAGGAGCCACCTTTTGCCGGGTCCCTAGATTACTTTTGAACGCCGAGACACCAACAATGCTCTCCTCCCCCTCGGCCTCCTCCACTCGCTATCTACATCTTCAGGGCATCCACAAAGTGCCCTCTGCCCGGCGGGAGTGACAGAGAGTAATAAGAAAACAGCTTAAGAGGCAGGTGCTCAGAAGCTTTCATCTTTGTTTACTGTGTGTATGTGTGTCAGTGTGTGTGTCTGCAGTGATGTCTCGAGTGATGTCTCAACAATGAAGTGAATGGACTGAAGTGACAGCACAGATCATTAATAATGAATTTAAGTTTGGGCTCTCAGATGCTGCACGGACGTCCAGTCAACAGCTGAGAAGGCTTTGCCCCAGAAACGCCCTCAACCACAAACATATTGGCCTAACTGGCCATCAGCTGCTGTTACCTTACCCCGACCTGAACCCGCCCCTCCACCCCCTCAAGCATCTCCGTACTCTCTCTTGTCACACTTACTCATCTTTCAAGAAAAAAAGAGCAGTGCAATGAGTTGTAATCATCAATTAGGCATGTTCATTCTGGTACAAAACAAAGATTTATTCAAGAGCATGAAGCTCCCATTCTTGCTCCTCGGTTCAGCCTAAAAGCTGCTGTGTGGTGGAATGTATTACCAACAGGGTAAAGAACCCAGAACTAAGTTTTTATAAGCTGCCAAACCCAAAAACTGAGTCTTTAAGAAGACAAAAGTGGATACAGGCGTGAGGCAGGAAGAATGGGAAAACTGTGGGACCCTGACACTCAGTATGCCTACGTGTGCACCAAGCATTTTGTCACTGGTCAGTCAAATATCCAAATGTCAGTTTTAGGCTAACTATATTGCTGTAAGTTAAGCTAAAGCATTTTGACAATATGCAGCATGTGTAGTGGAATGTGGCTAAATCAGAAAGCTATGCAGTATTGTGTTTGCAAGTGCCTTAGCTAACTACAGTAACTTAGCTGGAGAAGAGACATTGAGGTTGACCGACAATAGTTTGTCCTCTCTGGTGTTTGTCTGTAGGATGCTAAAATAATCATTTGACATGCTGAAATCTAATGTTTTTAGCTAGCTACAGGCATTTTGTTAGCGTTTCAGCCCTTAGTTGCATATTGTGGCACTGATTGTTTTCCCCTCCGGTGGGCGTGGTTTTCAGAGGATGACACGTTGCGCTCTGCCTCTGTATATATTCAGTCTTTGTCTTACTCATATGATGTGTATGTTGTTCTATGGCTTGTGCCACTTTTGTTTGCTTTTCCCTTTCCACTCCTTTGTTTTCTTCCTTATGGCTACATGATGCAAGTATTTCCACACTGATAATCATCTGTGATTTACAACCGTGGTTGAGTTATCCCAGCACGTCACCTCATGATACATGCACAACTGCTGCCAAATATCTGTCAAAAAAACTTTTCATTATGTTCTCTTTGGTTCTATTCTGTTTCACCCTGGTTTCTGCAGCTGAATGTGATTGTGCAGGGAGGCTCATTTTTGAAGAATGAAATTGGCCAGCTTGGACAGAGGTGTAGCCCCGCCGTGGGACACGCTGGGCCAGGGTCAGGCTGTGTAGTCAGGGGGAAAAGTGGTGCAGTAGCATAAATTAACACCTGAGCCCTGAGAGGCTGGAATACACTGTACCCTGCTGCATCGAGGAAGAGACCAAGGATAGCATCTGGATGCACAGCACCCGGGCCATTAGCACACTGGGACAACACAGCAGTGTTTACGTGAATGTGCGTGTACCTGTATGTGAGACGCCATGCACCATATCTCCTTCCTAACATCACCTATCTTTAACGGAGGCATATAAAAATGGTGAACCCATATCAGCCATCAACCCTGCTGTGTTTGTTTGTTCGCTCATTAGTTGTGTGTGTCTTTATTAGCTTCCTTTATGCGTCTCCCAGAATTTTTTTTTTCATTACTCCCATTTTGATGCAGCCAACTTGCATGATTCTCCTCTGAGTCATTTCTATGTGGATAATGTTACTCAGGGGTTCCCTTGTATCGACGAGTGCTGTTGGATAGAATTGGCGTCTGGCTAATAGACTATAGGAGTTAACATGGGGTAGGTCCTGTTGTTATCGAGTGTTTCATATTAGTAGGAGTAAAGTGCTGTAGGAAGTAATAGACTTGGTGGTTGCTATCGCTCCCTGGGGCTGCAGGAGGCAATCATCTAGCTAAATGAGAGAGAGACACAGAGACAGAGAGAGACAGACAGGCTTCCCTCTGGAAAGACTATTGATGGCTGACAAATCACTGCTTTTGATGTACATTTCAAAGTGTGCCCTAACATCTAGGTTCTTTTATTTATTCACATAGTTATTTATTTATATTTTGCATCATGCCGTAGTTTTACTACAAGTTTGGATTATGATCAGAGCTTGTAGAATCAAACTGAACCCCAGGCCGATAGGCGTAGTGCACCCGCTTGGCCTTGTCATTAGGCAGGAATATTTAGCGAGTGCACACTCGAGAACTAATTACCAAGCTGTCTCACTCATGCGCCCCCACCCCCACTCACAAGGAAATGAGGGGCTTCGAGCAAAAAGCGCATGGATGGGAGAGACAGCGGGGCTAAAGAGGGACAAGAGTGAAGTCATCTTGACATGATAAACACAGAGACAGGGCTGAATTTATCAGACACGACAGGACTGTGTTGTAAATTGCCACAGGCCTCAGCCCATTTACATCAAGTGATTGAAGAAGGTGTCCTTCCCACACATTTGCTGCAGTCAGTGTGATGCGTGTCGGCAAACGTGTGTGCATGTGGACAGGCCTTGTTGACCTCACACTCTCTCGGACAACTGATATTTAAAATCCACACCATCACAGCCCAGCAGAGAATACAGTCACAGTGCCCGTGAGAGCTCCACGCTCTAACTTTAGTTAAACACGTGCAAATAGACAAAACACATTTTCACCAACAGACAACACATGCAATGCGCTGAAGTTAATTACCCATCGATGGTGTACAAAATAATAGTGTTTTGGTCGTTGTATTCACAGCATGTTTCTGTATTTGGTTGTGTTTCCTGCTTTGGTTGTTTCCTGTATTTGGTCGTGTTTCCTGTATTTGCAGCCCAGTTTGTTGTGCTGCATGTGTTGTCAAAATAATGTTTTTTGTAATGTTTTCTCCATTTGATTGTGTCTTGTCTATTTGCATGTGTTTTCTGTAGTTGCAGTGCATTGAGCTCTTAGGGCCACTGTATAGAATAGAATAGAATAGAATAGAACAGAATAGAGGCTGTTTTAGTTAAGAAAATCTATGTTCTTTACAATACTAAATTAAACAGCCCAATAGCGGTCTAACTCTTGGGGGATAAGTGCTGCTGAACATTCCACAAGAGTAATGTGAATTGATTGAATCCCCAACGATTCCTGAACATGGTGTGTGTGTGTGTGTGTGTGTGTGTGTGTGTACAGTATCCCTATAGGCAAACGCCCTGATTCATGAGACAGCAGAGTGAGGGAGATGGTGCAGTTCAAAAAGCGAGCGTCCTTGCGGATATAGCGGCATGGCTGAATATCACATGGCGAGATATTATTCCCTAGACCATTTGTTACCCTGTCCGCCTTCCATCTCATTTATTATTCATTACACAATCATTTAACTAAGTGCAGTGATTACTTAAATGTTTAATGCTGCCATAATCAATATTGGCCTGAGCCTTTCAGGTGGACAGAGTTTTTCTAGCATTAAAGTCCCATCACCTATTGAGTCGATCAGGTTAAATTGCACATGGTTACAGTAATCACCCCCATTAAAAAGGTAATTTTGTCAATGGCAGTGGAGACATGTGGTATGATAATTGTTCATTTCTGCCTTTGCCACTCGGGTTATCAGAGTCAATGTTTTTCGCACTTTTCTATGAGGGCACCGCAACAGGATGATGGTTTATTCCAAAGTTGCCTAGCTGAAATGTCCCTGCTTAACTCTGTTAATGGCTGCCAAGTCAGTCAAAGAGGGAAAATTCACTTATAAGAACAAGAAATGTTGCACTCCCACATAATGACATAATGAACATTGTGGTTGCCTTATGAAAGGGATTTCTCATTTTAATGATGACTGTGTTGAGAAGAGGTCTATCAAAAAGATGTAAAGTGAATTATCTTGATGCATCAACCCACATATCACCCAGTCTACCATCCATTCTCCCTCCAAGAATTTTTGAGACGATCAAATCTGATAGCAACTGCAAGACACACAGCCAGAGTGTGACATTCACATTCACACTGTGCTCACATAGCTATGGATGCCATAAACATGCACTTGCCACCTGGATTGTGTGTCAAAGCCTGGCTTATAGCACCTTAATCATATCATCCATATGTAAGCAGTGGTGGTATTGTATTCCCTTTGCATCACTTACGCTCCCTGATAATCCGACCTCAATGAAGGATGCCGGTATGAAATACGGCTTTATGTCGTTGTCCCGGGCTCGCTGGTGGCATGGATTTATCTCACAGGATTTATATTTCTCTCCCTGTGCTCTCTGAAGGCTTTGAGACGGTTGCCATGTGTCGGCAGTGTGTTAGCCGAACACGATACTACAAGGGAAACTATGTTGTGGAGCTTGTTGCTCTGAAGGATCATAATCTGTTTGACCTACTGAACATTTTGTTTTCTAAAAACTAAAGCAAAAACAAAAAGTTATTCAGTTAGGACAGTTGGGGGAGCATGAAGTGTTGGCATTGAAAGGTAACATGAAATTATATGAAGTGGGACATTCATTGTTCTCTACACAATAACAAATTTGATGGCCATTTCAGCAAGAGTTAATACTGCTTGCAATGTATCAGAAAATGTATACAAAAAGATTAGCTGCATGCTAAAACCAGCTTCCACAGAACTGTACGGTGAGAAGTCAAAATAAAAGTTCTTATAGCATTTAGACATATTTTGCAGAAAGCAGATGTTACTACTTCTTTTTGTGTATTTAATGATGCATGTTAAAGCAGCATCGTTGTTTTCCCCCCTGTTCTCACATACACAAGGCACCAGTTACCTTGCGACAACAAAGACTTCCTGATTGGGTCTTATCAGTCATGACGTGTCCTTCCCTGATTCATCACGCACCGATCACGTGACCCTTTTCCAAAAGAAAACAAACAACATCAGCCTTGACTACCAGCGGTTAATTCAACATGGATAACAAATTAAATTACAGGCGTTGCTGACCTTGTTTATGCTAGCAGCTGTTGTGCCGTTAAATTCGGCATTTATTAGTGCTACTACTGCCTACCTGCGACTGCAGCTAAGCAACCAACTGCAGAGTAGACAATCTGCTTCCTGTTTACAACAACATGCGCATGCCCGGTGTCTGTGAATGGTCATGTGATATGTGTTTTCAGGCATGTAGTATTTCTGAAACGGGGATGAAACGCTTGTGTGTACGGAGATTGTTTTCATTTTGACAAATGTATTAGTGTGGATGTAGCCTAGTCTCAGTGACAATTAGATGAATGTGCTGAAAGCAACATAGATTGTACCAATTTTCATTGGACTTGTTTTTCTGCAAACAAAAACATATGCCATCAGAATGATTAAATATATGCTAAAATCACATACAGATTCTATACATAGTGGCTTTAATGAACATGTTATTACTGGTGTTGTAACCGATGCTACAAACATGAGTTACCACAGCAGTTCAATCCTCCTTACAATCTTCCCTGCTGCCTCTCCACTTGTGTCAAATGTCAAAATACCCAGTTTTATCTTTCAAAATGGTAAAGGGAGAGGAGAGGAGCCAAACCTCAAGATGGTATCATACTTGAAACACTTTAAGCAAAAATCTAAAATGTTCTAACAGATTTCTCCATAACCTGAAGAGGAGGAAGAGAGATATTTCCATTCAAGGTTGTTTTATGGCATAATGGAGCTTTTCAGAAAGGAACTGGCACCTGTTTGGCATGATCACCTTGACGATCAATGTTTTCAAAAGCAAAAATGACTAAGTACCCTCATTTAAATATCAGCACAACTTTAGATTGGTACAATTATCATTGCTTTCGCTTTAATTAAAGGAGAGTGTTTGCATTCTCAGCACAAGGACTACAGATAAAGGAAAGTCATGTCGAGGGGCACTACCCGTAAAGAAAAGCTTGCGGAGGAGCTCTTTGTCTGTTATGTCAAATAGCTTGACCACAATTAACATGTCTATGAAAGCAACTTCACTCGCATGAATTTTAATGATTCAATCGGGAAACAAACCTTACACCATGCTCACTTGTATGCAATTCTAAGCCCATGTGTGTTGAACAGTAGCAGCAGCGAATGTAATGTCAAGAAAGCAACAGAGATAGAAATAATGTCTCTGTGATGTAGACCCGAGAACCATTAGAAAACAGCATTAATTCCCAGTAGCATCTGCAGGCCCAGCTGTATGTGCAGACCACTGAGAACTTCAACCCTTTATCAATATGACTACAAAATGTGAGTGTATGTGGTTGTGTGTGTGTGTGTGTGTGTGTATGGGAGCGTGTCTAGAGGAGTTTTCAGCGAGGCGGTAATGAATGTCTCTCTGGTGGATCAGCATGTAAACACTGAAGAAGAGTGAACTCTGGCAACAGCCATTCCCATTTGGCTCAATTAGGCGCGAAACTGAGACAATCAATGGTGCTGGCCTTTCTGCCGGCCCGCCTGTTGGCGACAGCGCCGCACTCAGTAAAACAAAATGGGAATAATCAAAGTCCATAATTAGTTGGCCTGAGAGGGTGCAGGAGTACGTTTTCACTCAGCGATAACCGGGGCGACAGCGCGGTGACTATGGCAGAGCAGGCAGTACATGGAGATGAATGCACACAGCCTCGAGGAAAAGGGACAAAACAAAACACAGTGTGAGCTCTGTGCTGTATAGTTATCCCACTGTTGCACTGAGAGAAGCCCTGCACTACACACAAGCAATGGCCCAAAACTCTGCTTGGCGACAAATGAAACACCAAGGGAGATGTTGGAATATGATGAAAAAGTAACAGTGGCATTTTGTTTTTGTTTTTTGATCAGGAGGATCACTCATTGGTGCATAGGGGCATATATAACACTCAGGGACGAGAAGAGAGACAGCGAGCAAGAAAGAGATTCAAGATAGGGATGAGATGTAAAAGGGAAAAACTATATATATAGCAAGGGTGTCCTTCAAAGTGCTGGTGGTCTGGGGATTTGACAGCTAACTGTGGAGGGAATGTTGGGAAAATGGCCCAGATTCTCAGGGAGCATATCCGAGAGATCTGGACAAGGATGTGAGCCTGCTGGATGGTGACCTGCAGAAAGATCCAGAACTGGAGAGAAATTATAGTAGTCCTGTATGCTGCTCTGCAAGTTGTACTGGCTCTATACACTAACTAATTTTCATAAAAATCATGCAAATCATTTGCTGTAAAATGGACCTATATCCAGTCCATGGTGTCTGTCTGGTAGCTCTTTCCTTGGAAAGTGCCACATAAGAAATTTGATGTTTTATTCAGTGAGAAACTTCAATTTTACCAAGAGAAAATCTTAGAATAAAGATGTTCCACTTTCTGGACACACTATTGTACTGACAGGTGACAAATTCATTACTGTAGAAGCACCACAGTAATGAGCACTTGGCACCAAAGATGGAGACTAAATAAAAAAAATTTAAAAAAAGAATCCTGCAGATTACCACTTGCTCAGACCTAACTCAATTCAGTTTATTTATATAGCGCCATATCATAACAAAGTTATCTCAGGGCACTTTTTCATATAGAGCAGGTCTAGACCGACTCTTTATGACTCTTCTTCACTGTCGTTAATTCAACTTCCTGATTTAAACCTGCTATAATTTATTATTATTTTTGGCCACTTGGGGGCAGCTGTGACATACACGAGACCGAACGTGACTGACCGGCGTCATGTTGATAGATGAGATGAGTAAAGTTACACTGTTATTGTAGTCTGCATTATATGATACGTCAGTGTTAGCTAGCTAGCCAGCTTTATCAATCGCTGTTTGTCTAACTTAGCTTTCACCGAGAGGTGATGTCAGCATAGCTAAATTTGCTGGATGATAGCTCTAAGGGTTAGTGAACTAGATGGAATATTATAAATAAGATGTGTCACCACACTTCATTATTGACTTGATAGTTTCCATTACAACTCTCATTTCGCTGAATCGATGCTCTAATGTTTCAGCATAATAGAATAGAACTTTTTTATTGTCAACTAACATTAGTGTACTGAATGAGTCTGGCAGTGGGTTTAGACAACAATAATCCTAAACTAACGTCAGTTAACAGATGATAGGAGTGGGATGACTAACGTTAGACTGGAGATAATGCACATAAAATGTACAAAAAGTAACAGAATTTTTTTGGCATTATCCTGCAACATATCCTATGTATTCATCAATTTGTGCATCATTGTAGTTTACCTTGCTGTATTATTACAGCTTACCATTGTTTATTTCACTGTTGCTGACAATCAGCATTCCTCAAATATAGAATGTGTCACAATAAAACTACCCATTTCATACATTTTCATTGTTTTCATTTCAGGATTCCAGTTCTGAAGGAAATGCAGCTCTACTAGATAAAGACAGTGACAGTGATGCTAGAGACGGAAGGGGGAGGGGGAGAAGAAGGGGTCGAGAGGTGCAGATGGAGCGCAAGGCAGGGGAAGGGGCAGAGACCATAGTAGGGGGAGGGGGAGAGCAGGAGCTGGATCTGTCACTGGAGAGATCAGACTCTGGGTTGCTCAGCTATCTGCTGCCAGGACAGCACAGATGCAGGTTGGTCAGTCATAGTCATCTTTAAAAAATAAAATTAACACAATTAAAATTACACACCCACTTGAAAGTTGTTGTTAAAGTAGGTGCTAACTGTGTCTGCCTACTGTTTGGTGCTGGGAAGGTCGTGTACAGTGGGTTTTAAGAGCTTCACAAACAAAAGCAGTACATTTATGGACCGGTCAGCTAAACAATGAGCTGAAATGCGTTAAATAGTTCCATAAAGCCGAAGAGAGGTGCAAATTTGGGTGACCGCTCTCTGTAGGTTCATCAGTTACAAGCAACCCCTTTCACACTGTCTCTATATATCGAATATCAATCAGTGCTGCTGACTTTTTATGAATGCAACCTTTTGCTTTGATTTACTGTAAATCTGATTTCAATTTAATGGTGAGTTAATTTTAAAGTGGCTATAATTGAAATTTTACAATAATGATGTGTCAAATGGCAATGTGAAAACAATGTGAAAACAATTAAAAAAACAGAGCAAGAAACAAACAGATCCAAAGTTCATGTTGAATGGTCTGCAGTAACACTGACAAATGTGTTTGATTTCAGCACCAAAATTGAGAAAATAAAACAATTTAGTCTTGCATGAATGTTATCAGCATCATTTTATGCTATTATGACCTAAATATGGTCCTAACAAATAGTTTCCAAAGTTGTTCCGATCTGAATTTCTGCCCTGCCATAATCATATTTTTGAAATTTGTCCTCATTCAGGTTGGTGTTGAACTTGACCATTTCCTGTAAATCACTGCCCATAAAATGCTTGCTGGGCACATTGAAGCAGACTATGGCACTAGGTAAAACAATGGCAATTGGACTCAGTGTTGCTGCAGTGGGTATGATGAGAGGGGGAAGGTGATGCTGGCACAGGCCGGGGTCACGCTGCCCCTGGTATTCTCACAGAAGGTGGCCGGCCTAATGATGAGGAAGATAGCTTCTTTGTAAATGGCTGCCAAGTTGAAGTTGGATAGGGGTGAGGTGTGTGTGTGTGTGTGTGTGTGTGTGTGTGTGTGTGTGTGCGTCAGGGGGGTGTTAGATGGCTTGGTATCTGGCTCCAGATCAGAATGATAGATTGGCAGACAATATCTGTCCAATCCATGCACTCACACACATTCACACAATGGCAAACGGGCATGCAATTATGTGCACTCNAGTATTTCAAAAAGTTTGTGACCGGGGTGGGAGGGGTCAGCCACAATCTTTCCTGCACGCCTCAGGGTCCTGGCGGTGTACAGGTCCTCGAGGGAAGGTAGATTGCAGCCAATCACCTTCTCAGCAGAGCTGATGATACGCTGCAGTCTGCCCTTGTCCTTGGCGGTGGCAGCAGCGTACCAGATGGTGATGGAGGAGGTGAGGATGGACTCGATGATGGCGGTGTAGAAGTGCACCATCATTGTCTTTGGCAGGTTGAATTTCTTCAGCTGCCGCAGGAAGTACATCCTCTGTTGGGCTTTCTTGGTGAGGGAGCTGATGTTCAGCTCCCACTTGAGGTCCTGGCTGATGATGGTGCCCAGGAAATGGAAGGACTCCACAGTGCTGACTCGGGAGTCACTCAGGGTGATGGGGGTGGGTGAGGCTGCGTTCTTCCTAAAGTCCACTACCAACTCCACTGTCTTTAGAGCATTGAGCTCCAGATTGTTCAAGCTGCACCAAGTCACCAGATGGTCAATCTCCCACCTGTAGGCGGACTCATCCCCACCAGAGATGAGCCCAATGAGGGTGGTGTCGTCCGCGAACTTCAGGAGCTTGACGGATTGATGACTGGAGGTGCAGCTGTTTGTGTACAGGGAGAAGAGTAGGGGGGAGAGTAAGTACATTTTAGTTATACAACTTACAAATATAATCGGAATGTACTGCAAACTGGACATAGAGATACAGATGCATTAAAAAGTCGAATTTTGTTCACAACACTTTTATTGGATTTCTAAGATGTTTAAATCATTTTAACTAAATCAGTGAAGGAATTATTCCAAACTTGTGCTGCCCCATTCGACTATCACATAGACCCATTTGGCTATTATCTCTTGAATATTATTTCACAAAGTAACTTTATGTTGCTTTGCACTGACCTCTCAGTGTGGGAAACTGAGAGGTCAGAAAAAGGGTTCAGCCAACCTGAAATCTTACAGATTCATGAATTGCTCAACATCACCTCAAGGGTAGTTGCTGGCAGACCAGTCTCACAAAAGATGTAAATTGAAACTTGTGTCTCTCTACAAGAGGATTAGGTGATAAATTGGAAACAGGCCCATCCTGCTTCCCCCAGAACGAACCTATATATACCTGTACGTATCCCAAAAGCAAGCTCTTATGACATAGTCCTATGGGTGCTATCACTTCATTTTTTATCACTGAATACTTTCATTACTCCAGTGTCAGTGAGTAGAGCCATAAAAAAGTTGAATTTGTTGCATTGTAAGTCAAATAAAAGGTCATTTATCCCCCATAAATAATCTAAAGTGAAAATGCTTTTGTTTTGAAACAATCTTGCAACCAATTACACAGTTTGTGAACTAGATCTCACTTGACAGACTAGCTGGCTTTTTTTTTTTTTTTACCTTGATGGATTCAGCTTTTGCTTCCTCAAAAATTCCTCTCTTTCTTCCGCGTCACAAGTTGTGGTATGTTGTGCAGGAAATTGCAGGAAATGACGAGACTTTTTAAGGACAGCATCCAAGGTGTGAGGTTGTTGGTGGACCCCTTTATCCTGTCCACTGAGCCTGTTACCAGCTTTCTTTTGTCTCCTTCCTCCATCAGTCGTACTTTTTACTCTCAAATGTGACACTTCTGGCCCTCTCCCAGCCTACAATGTGGTCCACTCTAATGATAATCTAATATTACGGATTTGCAATAATTTTTTTGGTCGCTTGGGAGCAGTGGAAAGCATTGACATATCATATAACCTTTTAAGTTGATATAGCAAACTTGTTAGCAAACAGTTGCTAAGTTACAAATCCAGCAAATACAGGGGAACATTAGCTTTCATTTCAAGTCATGTTTCTGGCCACCTGGTGAACGAAAGTCCAATATTCACTTTCTTTTACCTGTGTTTTTGGTCTCTACCAACTCCTGAGAGAAATATCTGACTCTTTAGCTTCTAAATGCTCCACTATGTTACCTGTAGTGGAGCATTACTGCTGCTCCACCAGCTAGTTGCTAACTGTGTCACTCTGGGTGCTGGGAAGTCAGTGTACAGTGGGTTTTTAGAGCTTTTTAGCTGAAAGCTGCTGCCTGCTGCGGCTGAAAGCAATGCTATGAGATCTAAACAATGAGCTGACACTCACTTTAAGGCTGCATTCACACCAAATCAAGCGTTGCGGCGATTAGCACAGGGTTGTGTGGCTGTGTGGGAGTGTCACTACATGGCCATGCTGATTGTAGCAATCCCAACTGGAAGAGCGAAACCAACCAAGCGCCAAGTGGCTGCATGGTGATACAGTCATCACAGCGGCGTTCAATCAGTCTCTCTTCCATATTCACAGTTTCTCTGTAAACAGCGGAATGCTACAACGCCACATGGTAAACAAAGTTCTGCTTCACCTGGGCGTCTTCCGGTCTGATTGCCGATGTGATTGGCCACCGCAGCGTGATGTTGATTGCGTTGCTCCAAAAGTTGATTCTGTTTTAACTTTTCGCCACCACAGCCTAAACGCACTACCCACGTTCAAATGAATGGGAGGACTGGTGTTTTTGCCGCAGCGCCTGATTTGGTCTGAATACGGCCTTATGCTCTGTAAAGCCATGGATTCAAGAGATAATTCTCTGTAGGTTCGTCACTACGAGCGACCCCTAATGTTGTTTGCATTTTCACATTGTCATTTGATACATTTTTTTCATAAAAATATCAGTTATGGCTGCTTTTAGTTTGCTTGTTGTTTCTCTGCCCAAGTGAGTGTACAGTCTGCACAATATAAATCACTTTATGCACACATACATAGTACAACATAATGTATGCACTGGGATCACTGCCTGTTTGTGCTTTCAGATACAGTATACCCATGTCCAAACGGAAAACAAACACAGGCAGCCCAAATGGAAAGACAGAAAACACTTACACACATGTGTCTACTGTGTAAAGGTGTTGGAAGGAGAGGAGTATTGAAATCAAAGTGGACCTGCCTTGAATCCCAAGCACGGATCTGAGGGGATAATAGAACCACTGAATGCAGAGCAGCCAGCAATAAGGTACTGCGCCGCATGAATAAAAATGGAGTTTGCTCCATGGCTCAATCATAAAGAGGCCTCCGTGTGCACGGCCGTCATGTCAGTGGGAATTGAAAAACTGATAATGTGAGATAATGTGAAACACAGAAGTACTTTCTGCCAGTTCTAGATAGGTTAAGAAGTGAAATAACACAAACACAACACAATGTAAAACCATGCTGATTTTGCGTTGACCTCGCCTCCAGTGTGTCTGAGAGGGTGCTTGCTCTATGAGAGGACCAGACAGATAAAGGATGCTGTTTTCCACGCTATCACATTTCCTTGTCTCCCTATTGGCATGAATAATGAAGGGCATCCACCTTGTTTATCTTTCAATTCAATATTTACTCCTTGTCAGATGCATTTGGGGGCTTTTCATCATCATCACTGTTCTCCAAGTGCAACATTTTCCTCTATGGTATTCATCCTCACTGTTAATGTTTGATGAACACCACAATAAAGGGTTGGGGGTGGGGTTTCTACCTGTGCCACAGTTGTTTTTTATTTCACTCTCTATTGATGTTTATAGCATCTTCCCCAACGTCAAACTTCCTCCTCAGGGATTCCACCCCTTTCCGGGACTCCCTTTTCTTTCCCTTAAGGTAAATTTGGGCTAGATTGAATTAGGCAAGGGAAAGTAGGTCATTGGCTTTGATCAGCCTATTGCATTGTTAGTATGAAGGTTAAACCTGATGCTGGTATATTCCCACCAGCAGCCACAGCTGGTCAGATGTTTTCTCTCTTCCTGTTTATTTCCTCCTCTTTACTTGGCTATGTTTTCTCCACCTTGTATTTTATACTCACGCACACAGACACTGGCAGACAGATGAACACAAACTGTTACTGTGTTACTAACTTTCTTCCTGCAGGCAATTTTAATTTTTCTTATTTCCTTTACAGGTTATTTGATGCATCTTCTTTATTTTTCTGATTTCCACTGATACTATTCTCTTATCATATACTCTTGATTATGCTGTCCAGTTTAATTTTGTTTTTTTTAACTGAAATGTGTTTCAGAATATGTAGATTCTATTCAGCCACAACACACTTTTAATAGTCAAAATATATTTTGGGCATTCTTAGACATGTATGTTAAATTTGATCAAGCTTTATTGTTTTACAACATAGAATCACAGTGGACTTCAAAGATTCACTGATTAACAGAAGAAAATAATCTTTAATGTCAAAGGGGAATCTGATCTTAATGAAGTGTCACAAGTGATTTTGGCTTGAATACACCTGTATCTGGATCTCCAAACCTACTTCTTAAAGACAAAAGAAATCCCCAAACAATGTTGTTAGAAAAGTACCAATCAGCAGAAGGACATGAACATTTTTATGGCAATGAATATTCCTTGGAGAGTGGTAAGGTCAGATGTAAAAACAATGGGGGGAAAAATGGAAGGCCATTTGTGTGAGAAGGAAACTAGTGAGATAGACCACCAATGGGCCTGCATCTCTGAAGGAGCTACAGAGTTACACACTTACAACTGTTACCACAGTGATTCTCCAGTCGCTGTTATATGGCTGTTGAAAACAAGACTTGATTATAGCCACGCTAGCTGTGCCTAGACACAACGGTGCTTTTAGCTAAATGTTAATGTCAGCATGGCAACATGCTCACAATGACATTACTAAAACTCCGATGTTTAGCAGGTGATGTTAACCATGGTCACCATCTTAGTTTAGCGTGTTAGCATGCTAACTTTGCTTATTAGCATTAAACACAAAGTACAGTGAAGGCTGATGGGGACGTCATTTGTTTTTCAGGTATTTGATCATAAACCAAATACAATTTTTGACCTGATGATGGCACAAGATGAAAAGTTGCTGTTGAGATGTTTCATACAAATCCAAATATGTCAACTTCCTGGTGGCACTAGAGCAAAAGTCAAGGGATCAAAGTCATTAGGATTCTCCTCTTGGGACCATGGATATGCAACATTTTATGAGACATTTCACTAGTGGACTGACCAACTGATCTGAACACAAGTCAACACTAGTCTAACACCAAAGACCAAAAGCAGGGTTAATCATAATATTCACAACAGCTTTCTTGGCAATCAAGCTATTAGTTGTTGAGATATGCTGACACTGACTAAATCAGTTGGTTACGTTGGTGCTAGAAGAACAGTGCAGTCACTAAAAATCACTCGAATTCATCCTGAAGAGGGACTTGGATTTCCATACTGCCTCTCTAGAAAACCTGTCCAGTAAGTTGTCTTAAACTGAACTTTGATGATGTTTTAATGATTTTTCCTAGTGAGGCAAAAATGGGTACTACACTGTTTCTTTCAACGGCTGTCTAAAATCACTCACTCATTCACTATTCCCTTCATAATATACTACTCACTCTACAGTCAGTCATATATTGCGATTTACGACACTTGTGAATCATCAACACTTTGCACCTTTCATTGATAGGTACAGTTTCATTACATTGTGGGATTTTTTAAGAGCAGTATATGGTGCATATATTTTACACTTGGCATGGCAGAGGGCAAATATAGCGCACTATTTGTTACACTATTTGTCACTTCAGTGCAAAATGTTGGACAATACTAGCATTCTGTATTATTCTGTACCTGCTATGTGAAGTCTCTGCAGAAGAATAACACACACACGTTCTATCAAACCACAGCTAAATGGTTATTGCTATTTCTGACCATCGACCCTTTACACACAGCAGACCACGTCTCCTCCTTTTATCATCAACACAGTCATGTAGAAGAGGGCGTGTGGGGGGGCTTGAAGCAGCTACTCCACAGACATGTTGCACACAATTAGCCAGCTGCAGAGGGACCGTATGGCTGTCATGTCTCCTGTTGTTCCGAGGTGAAGACAAGGCTGTTTCTGAAGGCAGAGTGCCTGGTAAACAGAGGTACCCCATCCACACGCATACACACAGTCAACCACACACACCCCTCGAGGAGCCCCTCCCTGTTTAACACATTCAAAGCCAACACAACGCACACAACACACACACAACTTAAAGCTAAGCAGTCATTGGCCAGCCTCTTTACTGTCCTGGTGTCATGCCCATGTCACATTCACAGTGTGGTGGCACTGGGCTGGAATGGCCTTACCAACTAATTGGGTGAGATAGCAGCTTTATTTCATTTGGCACTTATTTCTGCTTCTCCCCTCCTTATGGAAATAACTATAAACGCTATATTAGGAGGCCACTTATGTACTGTATATTACTGCTAAACTAAACCATACAATGCTTCCAGAACATGTTATACTACCTTGGCTGTGTCCGAAATCACCCCACCATTTAATATGTAGTGCACTATATTTACTTTGTACCATTTTATTTGAGTGCCTGAATTGTACAGTACAGTATGTACACAATTTATGGACATATTATGCAATGCAATGAGTCTGTATGTACTATTCATCTGCAAAGGCACTGAACGCTGAGTCGCTGCTTCTGAATCCTTTTGAACATCAGTGTGACTTTTTCACAACTTTAATTTGACAGTTCTAGAAAAAAAATCTAAAACATCTCAAAAATGAATGTCTGTACAAAATTTCCTGGCAACCCATCCATTTGTGTCAAGATAGTTCATTCTGGATCAAAGTGTTGGCCTGACAGATGGTTGGTTCAGCTGACACTGTCATCATTAAAGTCGTGCTCCCAGAGAAGCTAAACATGTGGAATTATTTATAGAGACGGTTTTCTGACCAAACTCAGCAACCTTGACCAAATAGGGTCAAAAAAAGAGGTCAGGGCTTAGACAAAGAAGCCACAGATCACTATGCTACAACTGAAGGCTTAGATGGGAGATGTTCTTGCAACTACTGCAGTCCTTAATGTTGAGTACTGTTTCTATTGTAAACTGGATACCATCCATACTAAGACACATCAAGCTGATGTCATGCAGTGGCTGGGAGTTGTATAATAGATCAGGGAGACCTGTAAGAAAAGAGGGATCAAAGAATCAAAACACATCAAAACGCAGGCCACATCTTGACAACAATCTGCCAAAAAACGTTGTTTTATGAAATAATTCATGTCCAGGACAGTAACCCTAATCATGCAACTGAATCTACGCTCGAATGGCTTCTGACAACGAATATGAAAATTCTTTGAGTCACCCAGCCAGAACTCAGAGTTAAATCCCTTTGAAAGTCTCAGGAATAACTTAAAGCCAGATTGTCACAGATGCTCCTTATCCAACTTGAGTAAGCTTGAGCACATCTGCATCTTCAAATGGGAGAAAATCACAAAATTCTTATGTGCAGAGCTGGTGCAGATACTGCTACCCATGAGGAGCAGAGGCTGGAAATCACTGCCAACATCTTCAACAACATATTGACTTGGGGCTTGAATACTATGCTTTAGTAACAGTATTTTACGTAATTTTATTTTAATAAGTACAAAAATATCTTTTCACTTTGTCATTATTTGATCATTTTCTGTAGGATTGGAGACAGAAAAATCTCAACTAAACATTATCTAGCAGATTACAGGTTATTACTGTGATGCTAAGGGATTTAAAAAGTTATATACAGTATGTGCAGTAAAGTCTCCATAGGCACAGATTATTCCATACAATTAGAAAATCTATAATGATTTTCATCCAGGTTTAGTTAAAACTGGAACAGATATGTGAATGCCATTGTTTTCCTCTACATATGCATTTGTATGGCCATGGAATTTGTAATGGTTTCCTCTAAATGCTGCCAAATAATAATCCTATGACAAAATGTAGCCAAACATAAATCTCTAACCCTTTCCCTTTCGCTCTCTCTCTTCCATCCCTTAGTTGAGATGTCAGTGCTATCTCCAAAGTGACTGAGGAGAAGCAGTATGCTGTGTGACAGGCAGCCTGGGTCACAGCCCCCCATTTCAGCAAATGGCCATGGCTTATTTGCAGGGTGGGGGGTAGTGGGGTGCGGGGCGAGGGAGATATTGACAGGGTCATTTGCATGTCTGCCAAGTCGCAGGCAAGAGAGTGGCTGAAGGAGAGCTACAAGGGAATAGATGGGATGTGATGGCTTCTATAATCCCCCCAAGCCCGATCGGTCAGAGGTGCTGTGCAAAATGATCATCCGCTGGCTGTGGCCGGACCAAGAGCAAGTGACAACTTGAACGAGCTCTGATGTGATGTCTCTGTCAACCCAGGCAGAACTACTTTTTCTCCCGTGTTAACTGTTTTTGTGGAGAATTGGCAGGCTTCATCAATGTTAAAATAAGACATATTGCATTTTTGTCCATTTATTCTTGATTTCAGCCAAAGTATGGAAATGTCAGCGGCATGTAGCATACATAATTTGTTTTTATTTGACGCAGAGTTTGAGAGCTCAAAGTGTTTGCCAGACAAGAAGAATTGAGTTTTTATGTGTGACATAAAGGTGCTGTCATGAATTGGAATCTGCGGTTTGGTTTATAACTTATAAGACTATGATCAGATAAGAATGACTGTACATAAATTTATATTACATTTATTCCCCTTTGTTGCTACTCTTAAAGTCCTATCAAATCTATGGTTGTCATTTCTGTAACCCTTCTTGAAGCAATTTATATTAATTCTGTGTTATGTTATTTTTGTATCCAACTGCATAGGATTTTCTGTGTTCACCTCTTAGAAGAATGTATTATTTTGTGCATTTACAACTATATTTTCATGCTAATTTCTGTACATTTTAAACTGTTTATGATTCCAAAAACCTATGGAACTTATGCATGTATGTGGTATTGTAAAGCTAACACTCTGGGGTTTCATGTTGTGGTTTTGGTCCCCGGGTGCTCTTATTTTGAAGTTTTGTCTTGTGTCCCGCCTCCCGTCTCAGCCCTCAG